>JABWIB010003587.1:25134-38798 GCA_016617825.1 Platyplectrum ornatum
TGTATATATCAAATACTGGAATGATAGTGATAAATATGTTTACGACATTTTAAAGTCTTGTGATATCTTGTGATATTTTATTTTAATCTATAACCGTAACTTTATTATAATATATCCAGTCAAGGTATTTGCAACTAATTGCCATGTTGCACAATTAAATAAACACCCAGTTTACATATAGATATATTTGTATGTCCTATCTGTATTTTGAGTATATATTATATACAATACATGGCACTTGCAATATATTTTACAACATATCATAATCAGACCATTACTACTGTACACACAAACTAAAAGCAAACAAATAAAAAGCTAAAAGAAAACAACAATGTTGACAAAAGAGAAATATGACTAAAACCCTGTAAGTGGCAGCAAAGAAACAATAAATACAGAAAGATCCAGGCTTTTAGCGGGCTGTGGAAAAGAGAGTTCAATAAGGGCATGTTTATGATACATAGACATATAAGTGAACTATACAGGGAAACAAATTAGGACTTGTTCAAGCATGACACAGATCATAGAACATAAGACATAAACTAAACCAGGTAATGGAGCTGTTTAGATTTGGGGTAAGAATACATTTTTCATACAAAGGGTAATCAGATTTTAGAATGCAGACATAAGACAGCTTCTAGATTTAGGGACCATCCTCTCTCACTAATAATTTCTCATCACTATATTTTGAGAGAAAGTATTATGTGATTATCCTTGTTAATACAGGCCACTTACACCGGCGCTATATGTTACAAAGTGCTTTACCATATTTTTGATTAAGGTTTAACAAGTTTGATTTTATTTCCTATTATGAATTATACCATATATATTAGAAGTAAAAATGTATTATAAATTTAGCTTTAGTTATAGAACTCCTTCTACCAAAAGATGAACTTGTCTTATTTTTCTATTAAACAGTGTGTTCTAGTGTTTTAATGACATTAAAATGAGGTAAGGGCTTAAATTTACCAGACTGTAGGATTGGAAAAGTGGGGATGTTACCCATAGCAACCAATCAGATTCAAGCCCACNTTTTTCAGTTTGTAAAATAAATTTGAGAACTTGAACCTGATTGATTGCTAGGGGCAACATCCCCCATTCCCCCCTTAATAACTCCCCTTGCCCTGTGCGTATTGTGTAAATATACCCCCCCTTGTGCCCTGTACACAAAAGGTATACATTACATATTTTACATAATAACTGCAGTATAGAGTGTGCAAGCTATTCTGAGGCCAATTTTTAGGGTTACACGTAACGNCTAACCACAGCTCTTACTCTATGATTACCATACACCCCTCTCGCCAACCTCGCTAAGGTGAACGGTTGCACCGCTTTTGCACTTAATCCTAAACTCTTGAGGCCTCCTTCCAACACACTTCCTGGTATTGCTTTTTCTTTTACTATTCTCAATGCCTATAGGCCTCTGGAGTGTATACAACCCCTTACTATTACTAAAAGGTCTTAAAGCCTCTTATAGTTTTTTCTTGCTGCATCTTTCTATACCTTGAGCTGTCTTTAAAGTGCATTTATTCTCCCTTCCTATTGTTCATAATGGACNTGGCTCAGAATTACGAAGTCTATGTTTATATATTAGCATGCCTATTCCCTGTACTGTAGGAGGGGATAGGCATGCTAAGTAATCCAGCCNGGGTGGGGATATCCGTACTGCTCTGCTTTGTAAGAACGCAGATCAGTGTGGTGATTTTAAGGTAGGCTTCTGGACACTTTAGTGTCCACAATCCAATATGAGGTTAGGGGAGGGAGACGCGTCTGATGCGCAAGCACAGACCCTTGCGCAAACGCCATTGGCATACAGGTCTGGATCTAGTCCAATGTGCATAACTCTCTTTCGTTGATATCCATATCTGCATTGTACTGTTCCATTGTTTCACTTTGTAAGTCTTGCTACTATTTGTAGCTTTTATGACATTTCTCGAAAACAGTATGGCCTAAATTTACTAAGCAGGGTGTAGGGAGATTGAAAAGTGGGGTAGGAAGCAATATAGCAACCAATCAGATTAAAGCTCTCAGTTTCATTTTACATACTGGAGAATATGAGCTTGAATCTGATTGGTTGCTTTGGGCATCATCCTCACTTTTCACACTCCCTGCAATCTAGGACTCGGCCATCTCAATATACGGTCTCTTTTCCTACCCTTCCCCTCTCTCACCTATTTGGAACAACCCGTTGTTTCACCCTGATTGCTCTTCTGGAGTTGCTCGGGTGTGGAGCTGTCATAACACTACTAGGTACGCTCACGTGCTGGGGGACATCGAACCATAATCCTTCTCTGCATTCCAAGCCAACTTCCACCTCCCTTCATCACTGCACTTCTCCTACANACAAATTAGGATGTTCATACAATCACAATCACATACCATTAGGCTACAAGCCAATATCTTTTGAACCCCACTGCCTTTACTATCATGGCAGCAAAGGCCTTATGTCCCTACTTTATCGTAACAATTTGGCCCTGCCCCTTCCCCCAATTGAACCACATGTACAANCCTGGGAACTGGACTTGGGCGTGTCTGGTGGCTGAGGAGTGGCTACGGTTTCCATCAATGTTGGCATGCAAAGCTGTACCCTCTGTTCCCTTATGTATCGTCTGCCTGCTGGCGTAGTTGCTGGAGTAGTAGCAAGAGTCACAAATGTGTGCCCTCAGGCCAACCCCTTGGTACTTCTGCTTAACCGTCAAATCCACGGGATAGGTAGAACCCTTGATTTATTCCTATCTCATGTATGCCAAGCTGCTAAGTTGCTTATAGCCAGGGCTATAAAAATCCGGAGGCTCCTACTAGGACTGAGCTTCTTAACAGAATCTGTTAAGTTTCATCCATGGAATACACACAGCGCTCCTTCATGATTCCCGAAGTACCAAGAGGTCTGGTCTCCCTGGTTTCAACTGCATTCAATGCCGGTGCACCTTGTGATGTCCTCCCACCCCTATCTTTTTTATTTATTCCTTTCTCTCCCCTATCCCTTCTTTCCCTCTCCCCCCCTTTCTGGAATATATAATTAAAAACTCCATGCACATTGGCAGTTACGTCCATAAGCACAGTTTGCCGATTGTACTGTTCTGTCCGAGAGACTCTATTGGTTGTTGCATTTTACTTTTTTTCCATTTGAACTGGACATGGATTGTATTGTTTCATTACTTGTCATGGTTCTAAATAATGAGTTAAAAACTCTTTATAGATACACACTGGAGCATGGATGGTAAACTATAGAAGGAGAAGGAAGTATCTGAGATGATCTACAGAGAACATTTTGCTCAAGGTACCTGCCAATATAACCATTTCTGGTCAGTCCCTCCTACAGACTGACATCTACATCAAATTGGTCATACACCTCAAGTAAAAGAAGCTGTAGTATAGGTCAGAAAATAGCAATGAATCCGGTTACACAAAATACAACACTGGTAGCATGTACAAGGGATTACTTATCCGCTCACCAAATGTATATATACATCCAATATAGCTTCATGTCAGTCGTGTATAACTTGCCAACGAATACAGTGTTTCCCGGCTCTCAGTGTGGCCTATGTTTTGGCATATCAGTGATGTGTTGTGTGTGTACTGTATGGCTTGTCAGGTGTTGGTGGCATTCTTTCAGATGCCCTCAAGGCTTCTCTGCAAGTTCCTTTACAAAATGGTGACTATGAAAACAAATGGGAAATAGAGGATTCCCTGAGGGCTGACTCTTGGACCCTGTTTATACTTTCATGAGCAAACAATCCTATTGTACTAGGGTTTCTAAGATGATGGAGATATGTAAGTAGCTGGTTTGGGGCTGCTGAAACCTCTCTAAAGGGGAATAGTGATTAATAAGACAGGTCTTCCTGTGTGAATCCATCTTTATTGGAGACCATTCTGACAATGATAAACAAAATGAATGCAGAAATCCCTACACATCTGTGTGAGCTTGTGACATCGGCAGTTATGTTTCCATTACAATGTTTTCACAACTACATTTATCTGGATACAAATTACACTTATGTATAAATATAGAAACAGGGCTGGAAGTGGGGGGTGTATAAGGGGGTATGACATAACTGCCACTTCTTCCACAGATTTAGTTAAAAAACTATAAACCTCCATTTACTTCCAAGATTTTCTGTTTTTCCATACCACCACTTCTAATTGTCCATACCAACATTTTAAATGTCCATAACAACATCTTAATGTCCACTTCGACCACTGGATAAAAGTATAAGGGGTTTACCCCATTGGGTCATAATGCGGATACTATATACAGTAATACATTTTAAAAGACATAATTTTATTTAAAAGGTGCATCTAGATTTGATTAATTAAATCTAATTGACCTCCAAAATGAGCTTGTGGTCTCACCATTCCCTTCCATTCCCTCCACTCCCCCCCCCACAATTCATTGTTCAATACATGGACAGATTAATTCAAGAAAATAGAAATAATAAATAAATAAATAACACATTTAAGGTTAGGTGGCCTCATATAGTACACTAGCACATGCAACTGGTTTCAACAACTCACATTGATGATCTCCTTCATACACAGGTGAAAATAAGAGAACTGGAATTGGGAACGGAGGGAATGCAGAATGAAGACAAAGGCCTAAATTCACTAAGTGGGGAATTTGCTGGGGAATTGAAAAATGGAGATGTTGCCCATAGCAACCAATCAGATTCGAGCTCTCAGTTACATTTCACATACTGGAGAATGTGAGCTCGAATCTGATGGGCAACATCCCCACTTTTCAATTCCCCAGCAAATTCCCAGCTTAGTGAATTTAGGCCTAAGTCTTAGTAGCGTGTTTTGCCACTTTAGGAGAAGATTAGGACCTAAGTTTACTGAACTGGCATATTGGAAAGTGGGGATGTTTCCCATAGCAACCAATAAGAGTCCACCACTCAGTTTCATTTTACATACTTGAATCTTACTGGTTGCTATGGGCAACATCCCCACTTTTCCAATCCCTCAGTTTAGTAAATTTAAGCCCAGGTTTTATGGGTTGATACACCTTTTAGCGCCTAATTACCCATCTTTGCATTTTCACAATAAAGCAATAAACAACCACTGCATAATACATGGGAGGCAATGTTTCTCATCCCCATGTAATTATGCACTTGCTTTTGTAGAATGAAGTTTTTTATTTGTTTATATATCCATTCCATAGCGTGAACATGGGAAATGCTACTGTTACCGTTTTTAAAACATTTCTGGACGTCCACATTATTCTTGGTGTAGCACAATAAATGCATAATGTGGCGAATGTACACTGCCAGGCTTAATTTTCACATTGATACAATTAGGATTTTACATTAGTCAATAAAGTCTTATGTCTACCTTGGAGTGCAGTTTGAAATTAAAACTGACATTTTCTTCTCATTTGGTCATATTGTGCATTTTACAACCAAATAATTATTTGCACCAAAAATAAAATCGCCAGGATTTGGCTAATAAAAACACCTTCATCCTAGACTTATAGGCGAGGCATGCGATGCATCCAATTTTTAATTGCTTTGAACATTAAGAGGAGGGCAAGATAGTCTTTGTTTTCTCTCGCACAGCTGATATTGCTGATGCCCGTCTGGCCATCTTGTCAATTGTCGTGTTTCTCAATCATTTCCTGTGGCATCTTTCCACTATTCAGCGAGATGCCCTTAAAGTCTGCAAAGGATTAGCACAAATTAGAAATGACTTTGGCAGCTTTCCGCGTGCTATTTGTAATTTGTTTGGATTCATTTCCTGTGCCCTGATAGGATAGTAAAACAGATTAGGAAGAGAATCATCACATTTCAGTTTAATAAGTCAGCCCCGCAAATGGCACGAGAGGAATATTATGATGTAGCAGGAAAATAAATAGAAATATATACATCAAAATGGATTATTATTTTTTTATACATAGCACTGAATGCATGATTTTCATGTCAGTTTGAATATGTTCTTTTTTTTCATTGTTCCTCATTGTGTTTTTGAAATGGTAAGATGTCCTGTATATATTTTTAGGTAACTGGCTTTGCAGTGGAAAAGGGCGGAGGGTTCCGAGTTTTTAATTTTTTTGTGTACTAAAGTGCAATTTCTTACCTGCCAACTGTTCCTATTTAACCGGTACAATACAGGTTGTCTGCGTAGGTTTCCTCCTACCAGGGCTGGTGCTACCGTCAGGCAATCTTAGGCGATCCCCTAGAGCACCAGGCCCTGGGGTCGGCAAAAGGACCTCCAACTACATCATATCATAACCTGGCATGTAAATAATTANCCGGCCAGGGAAGTTGCCTGCCCTCTCCTATGAGAACCGGACTGGGAGGTTGGGGGGAAGATAAGGTTGGGAGTAGGTCTTGTCTAGGGTGCCCAGAGACCTAGCACCGGCCCTGCCTCCCACATCCCAAAAANCATGCTGGTAGGTTAACTGACAGCTAACTAAATTATTGCCACTGGTCCCATTCTACAGTATCTCATACAAATTGCAAAGCTGTATGTAATATGATGGCTCTATCATACCCCCCAACTGTCCCGCTTTTAGCCGGGACAGTCCCGCTTTTGGGGGACTGTCCCGCTGTCCCTCCTGTGTGGCAATTTGTCCTGCTTCGGGGACAAACTTAGTTTTTTTCAATGACGGCATAAATAAGGGGTGTATGGGGCGGAGTCTGGGTGGAGTCTGGATGGGAGGGGCGGAGTATGGGCGGATTCAGGGGTTCTTTGGGGGCGGAGTTGGGCGGGTTTCGGGGGCGGGTCCGCGGCCCGGACCCTGCATGTTGGGAGGTATGCTCTATATATAAACCTGGACAGTTGACCAGGCATGTTCTACTATATATAGGGTTAATACTAAATGACTATGTAGCCATATGTCAAAAGTCACATGAAACAAATGTTAACACATAATTTACATCACACTATGTTGTTCAGTTTGTCTGTCTGTCTGTCCTAAAGAAGACGTGGAAATGAGACTCAACTGAACTGAACTTTCACCTTTTAAACAAGTTTTCTCAGCCTGTATGTCTCAAGATTAACGCCATCCCTTTACAGAGGAAAGAACAATATTGTTTGATACAAGATACTTATGCCTACATGTGTGTCTGCAGGATGTACACATCATTGTGATTTGTGTGTTAGGATGGTGTATAAAGTTTCATAACGCTGCAAGTAGTTCATTGTATGTAAAAGGGTCTATCATTACTGATGGCAAATGAAAGGCTTCTATTTCCAAGGTGAATGGCAGACTGTAGTGAACAAGTTATAAAACCTTTTTTCAACAATTAATGGGGCACAAAATGGCCATTCTTTGTAATTTGTTTGCCCACTGCATGTAGCACAATAATACTACAGAAATTGAAAATTGCTGCTGTACTTTAACACTTCCCTCTTGTTTGGGAACATTTTTATGAAGATTGCAGTCCTTATATCATCCATATAAGTGATGCCATTCACTTATTATGGCCGTATTTATCGGCCCGTGGTTAATTCCATTAATGAATATGGAATTTTCAGAACACAATCAAGTTTTGTGGTGCGGGAGTATTTAAAATACATTTTATTGGTATCTTTTTTTTAACAATTTTATTTCATCTATTTATGCACCGTTGCATGAATTGTTTTATTTCTTTTTATTTTAATCATTTGAAAATGAATCTAGGCTCGTGTTGTGGTTACAAATTAAACTTCNAACCTATGCAGCTACATGGTCAGATTTATAATCGAGTGTCCTAAGTAGTGGTCTAGGAAATGACGCTATGTGGACATGTAAATATACACTTTTAACACTGTTATGACTGAAAACCCGTAATGCTATATCTGTCATCGCTCCATATAGGTATGTACCATTTAAAGCAAACAAATGAAATACTTTCAGCTTTGTTTATTTTTCATTNTACTAGCTTTTTCATCTACTGGCCNTTTCTTGGATTTTTTTATAAACTTTTGACATAAAATAAAATTCCTTATTTACAGATTAATATTATTTNATTTAATAACGTAAAGCTATAAATTCAGGCTACAGCAAATTTACTGAAATTTGGATTTAGTTACAGGTAAGGAAATGTGGAGATCAGAGCAGCCAATCAGATTGTAGCTGACATTCTCTATTATGTAAATGGAATGAGATCCAGAATCTGATTGGTTGCTATGGGCAACATCTTCACTTTTCCTTTCCTTTAGGCATGCAAATGTCTCAGAACGCCCCCTTGTTCATGGATCTCNTTGCGGATGGAAATGCATTGCGTCTGCATGGAGATCCACCTCATAACATCTGGCCTACATCGGCTGTAAAGGGACATTTAAAGCTGCATGAAAAGTTATAAAAGTACACAATAGTTCACTGCCAATATTAATGGAAATGGGGGTGAGAAGTTAGTTCACACTGCTAATGAAGTAACAATAAAGGGCCAGATCCTGACCTAATATTGAAAGACAATGTACAGACAATGTAGTCGATATCCAGACCTGCTGATCACTCCCATCTTCATACCTCCTGATATTTTGATGGAGGAGATCAGGACCAACAAATCCCACCCCTGACTCTGCCCAAGCCCCGCCCTGGCTTAGGCAAACCCCCGCTGCAGTCCCACCCAAGCCCCACGCAAATTGTTGCAAAAACAAAAGCGGGACTATCCCTGGGACTGTTGGGAGGTATACATCTCCCTCCACTTGTTGACAAAGCAGATCAGTACATAAAGTTTTGATACATACTATACATACCAGGGCTCAAAGTGGGGATTGTAAGGTGGNGNTATGGTGNTAAGCCACGNCCCTTGNATAAGCCCTGCCCCCTCCCAATTTTTAAAANTAAAGTCCCCCCTCAAGAGCTGAGGGGNGGAGCTTAGAAAAGGGGCCNTGGTTTAACAGGAGAAGTGCCAGTATGCCATACCGGCATATACCGGCNCACTTCGAGCCCTGATCCATACTATTCTGCACTGCTCCCATTTTCTATGTGTACAGTACATCAATTTTAAGGTAGGTTCTGGGAGGCGTAAGAGTCTTATTAATGGTCTCCCCACTCTTATGCGATTCAGCGGAGATCTGTCATTAGGGCACTGGCTTTGGTCCAAAGTGATTCATTTTCTATAGTCTGTGCTGAGAACTTATAAAAGGGTGGAAAAAAAAACACATTTTGCATTTAAATCAACAATTATATTGGTATCAGAAATGTACAATGTGTAGATGAAATATAATATGAATGAAAGTGGTGCCAAAGAAATGTTAAGCGATGTAACTGTGGAGCTGCATATTTAGAGTGAGTAAAGGTTTAATTACCAAACAATGACAGTGTCATATGGTTTCTGTGATAGTCAGTGGCATCGGATGAATGCAGAAGAAGGGAGGAAGTGAGAGAGGCACTGAGTGACAGTGGGAAGCGAGAAAGCTAAAAATGCAAAAGACAGTAAAACATCTGTAATTTGCAATTCATTGGTGTTCACTGAATGCTCATGGATTAAAGATTAAAATCTATTCTCTGGCAGATGGGAAGGAGAGAGAGGGGGAAATATAGTCAGTATATATACATCTGCATTTCATTCTGCTCTCATGATACAAAAGAAATAAACCCAGATTTGCTGCGGAAAAAAGTGCAGCCATTATGGGTTTTAATAGGGAAGCTGTTTCTAAATATTCTTGCAGCACATATGGCACAAAAGACTTGCAAATATCTACAATGAGAATGAACAAGTGTCTAAGGGATGGAGATGAAGGTCTAATCTTCTTACGTGGGAGCAGTCTGAATTTTACTTAAATGTAGGTTTCATCATCAATAAACTTTTTATTACACATGTAATGACTTTTATCTGTCCTTCTATTGTTATTGTAATTACTTTCTTTTTCTGATGGGTAATAGATCAGGTTTTGGATTGCACTGATAGAAAATACCCTATTGCCCAAAGTAAACATAGCCAGCAACATGATAATCGTCTGTCTCACGGTTTGGGGTTTGCCAGTCATGGGTCCAGTCATGGGTCCAACTTGTGAGAGCCTGTATGTAGGCCTTTGCCAATTAGACAAATGAGGAGCCTGAGATGACGTGAATAAGGAAAGCTGGGCATGGCAGAGAGAGGGCCCCTGGATACAGGGGGTTCAGACAAGTCTGGAGGCTTTACTGAGTACAAACCAGTAACCTAGAGGTNAGGAAGAACTGGGCCTGCCTGTGGATAAGGGTGGCCTAGCATCCTAGACAGAGAATCGGCATCCAAAGCATCTGGATAAGGGAAATGGCACCGTTGGAAGAGACTGTGTGGCAATGCACACCGCTCATTGGAGATTAAAGCATGTGGAGGCAAAGCGCGTCGAAGAGCTGTGGAGTAACTGGATTAGCTGGATCAAGAGCTTGTTTTGACAGGCCATTTAACACCAGCCATGCCTTGGTCAAGGCTAAAGTCACCTGAAGCCCTGATCTCGTAGGCGTTGAATAAGTTCAGGTTCCACACGCTCCTGGGTTGTGTAAGAGACTGGGAACCAGTCATTGATTGCCTTCTTTTTTCCCTTACTAATGCTGATTGCCCCACAGGTGTGGAATATTNCCCTGACCACTGATTGCGACCCTAAGCCCATTAAAATTAGGAAGTTGGACTAAATCGTATTAAGTAAATGCCCCAAAGAAAATATATATGATGTACATTGAAAAATCAGCACGTGGGTAGGGGTGGAAGGCAGGACAGGCAGGGTCTCTGGGGGTTTGGTATCATAGGGAAGGCACGGGTATGCTACCCCCGGGGGTTAGNATCAGTGGGCATCCTTACAGATTCACTGGTTCTTGGTTCATTCACATTTAAAAAAACATTTACAGCCTTACATCNATTTTATCTTCAGAATAGTGTCCTATACAGGTAGCAGGACCTTCAGTCAGTATATCACAGACACAGACCAATGTGCACTTAACCCTTGATTCATTTAAGAAGATTATGATTTTAGGGTTAGTGATAAAACAAAAGAAAAAATAAACGAAATATAAATAAATTTAAAAATGGAGGTCAGCTTTCATCTTTGTTTGTATGCATGATTTGAGAGCTTGTTTTGGTGGTATTCTCTTTAACTAAAGTTGCATTGATTGCNTGATCATTCATTTTGCTGTGTGAACTATAAATTCTGCTTTTGCAAAGAAAAATATGCATTGTAAAGATATAGAACTCAAGTGTTATACATAAGAAGTAAAAAAAATAATGACACCAGTAACGTAAACTTATTCCAAATTCAAATGTAAATGAGCACAATCCTTAGTAACTTAGTGACAATCCTATAATCAGTAATGGGTTTCACAGCCCCCATATAAAATGCACAATGCAGGGACATTTTGGTTCAATCTATATCCATGGTGTATTTAAATTATTAAGAAGGAAAAGTAGAATGTCAACAAGCTCCTTAGGTAACGTTGACCCGAACATGGCGGGAAGGAGCAGAATGAAACTCAGCTTACTACAACTTTAATGAACTGTAAATGGTTAAACATATTGAAGATTAGATCTNAGTGTTTTCACAGAGGACAGCCACTGACAACACCTGTCTACCAGAGAGGAGAAAGCATAAAATAGTGTTTCCGTTCTTATAATGGCAAGAATGAAATTCTTACAGCCACTCCACAACTTGCCACACTGCAAAGTGTTAAAAGATGGTCACGCAAAAAATTTCAGAGCGAAAAATTAGGTGTAGGTGATAAGGAGTAATGATTTACAAGGAGGAAATAGAGAGACCACGCTGTAACCTCCACTTACTGTCAGAAGTATACTCGCTAAAGAATGGTGCATCATAAAATATTGGGCACACGCTGACAAGCATGCAAGTTACTTATTAAATCTTTTCATTTTATTATTGGAAATTCATCAACTCCATGGTGCATCGGTGATGCAGAAATATATATAATTTCAAAAAAGCATAAATCTATCCTGTTCCAGAATCATAAATCAATTTATTTTATCCACAATCCAACATAGTAAGTGTTAAGGTCTTGGAACACTGTGAACTGGGATGTTCAGGAGGTGTCCCGATTTATAATGCTCTTCTGAAACGTGGTCTTATTGGATCAAGGAAGTGTCTGTAGGGAACCATTGATTAATCATATGACAGCCTCTGCAAAGCTACGTTTGTATCATAAAAGGCCAAGATAGGCAGCTTAGTATAATATACTCTTTTACATTCCAAGATGATTCTGATTGCATTTCCACACCGGAGCACCTCACAATATCTTTTGTTGTAGAACTAAGTCGAGAAATAGGTTTGATAATATCTCTGTGCCAAAGCCTTCCCTTGAGGCTATGTGCAGGTGAACGAAATGTATTTTTATGGCAAACCTACATCACAGAAACAGTTATAAGAACAGTGGATTGAGTAGGGGATGTAACTAGACGAAAAAAAAAAAATACGTAGGAAGACTTATTACAGGGAAAGGCGAATTTTCTGATTCTTCATAAGGATTAACAGCTCACAGTGGATGTCCAAAACTGGCAGCAGCATGGTATGAATGGTGACTGTGCTTTATCTTTCTATAGAACAGACAAAGGATTCTGACCCGCAATTTCTATTATTATTTTAGTATAATGAATCCATTATACATAAATATATACTGAATATTTTTAACTGCTTTAAAGGGCTGCAATTACTATACTGGGCATATACTGGCAATGACAAGCCCCACCCGTCCCATGGTGTACAGATTCTTTAGTAACTTATGTTGGAGGGTATGTAATACCTGAAATATTATTTGAAATACCAAATAACAAATATTCATNTAACACATTATGGGGTCTATTTATTAAGCAGGAAGGAAAACAAAGCACAATACTTATTTAACATAAGCACAGCCCCAGACAATTCAATGATATCTTTGATGCTTGTTAGAAGTCCATTCCCATTAACATATTCCAAGCCGGGAAACCCAGCTGCTGAGTGTCGAAAATGTCTTAACACTAAATTGACAAGGAAAGTTGTGCGAAATCCTTATCAATTTTCAATATATTTCTCCCAAAAATATCTGAGGCAAAATCTACATAAAATGTGAAAAATAGATTCATGGTGAAATGAGAGAGGCAGTGTGTCAGATTTAATTAATTACTGCATATTAAAATGTTTGTTTACAGAAATAAACAGCTACAAGAGGTCTGATGTTAATTAATTTACAGCATTTTTTACAAGCTCCCCTGGCATGTTGGCAGACATAGAGGCAGCTCCATGGCAGGTATACCCATGTCTCTTTGGATTTGTGTTATCTTCTTTGAGCTATGTTGGAAGTATATTGGAGATGCATCTGGCTGTTCCTGTTACTTGGGAATAGTCAACATGGAGACACAGAAAGATAATTGAAGAAGATGATTTGTTTGGCCACATCAGCACCCAAAAACAATGCAGTATTCTACTGTAACTCCTAATGTGCCCAATGCAAATCTTACACACATACCTCGCAACACTTGTTTTAATACGTAACTTTCTGACTTTTAATTTTCAAGACAACCAACGTGTCATACATTTGTTACTAGAGCAGTTTGTCGCTTACATTTCTGTAACATAATTGTAAAAACTTTTTCATGTTCTTGTTCAGGAATTGAACCTCATCACTGTTAGGCACAAGTGCTAACCACTGAACCATACATGCGGCTCAAGTGCTATGTAAACAAAACAGGAGTTTTCAGACTCACCTGCTCTAATCCCCCCAATAAGCTCCTTTATTCGAGATCCGTGTTGAAAAAACCAGGGTAGCACTGTTTAAA
>JABWIB010003588.1:28229-40963 GCA_016617825.1 Platyplectrum ornatum
GTTAGGGTTAGGCAGTGGGAAGGGTATTTAGGGTAAGGCAGTAGCTAGTATATTTAGCATAGATGGGAAAGAATAGTTGTAGGCAGTGGGGAGGGTATTTAGCATAGAAAAGGTGAAAGATTAAGGTTAGGCAATGGGTGGGTTTTAAGCATAGAAGGGGAAGGTTAGGGTTAGGCANTGGGGGTGGTATTTAGCATAGANGGGGAAGGTTANGTTAAGCTGAGGAAAGGGTAAGAGGCTGCAGGAAACAAAATGTTAGGGATCGGGAGTAGGACTGGAGTTTGAAAAACTTACCTGTCAACCCTGGGGAGTTTGTCACTCCGCCTTTTTTTTAGCAGTGGTGTGTAGTCGCCATGATCTTGCCTACAACAGCCCTGCCAAAAAAGGGCTGTTCACAGCGGCAAAAAACATTCACTTGTATTGTTGTTGAGCAGCAGAAAAGAAGAGAATGTGTTTATTTGTACAACTTTTTTGCACTTAAATCAGCGATTGTACAACGCAGTGACACTACAATTTCTTAATTACATGAGATGTCTGCAACAAGGTTAAAAGCCTTTTAGTCTATGTCACATTGCATTTGCAGGATTACAGGAATGTTGTCACAAATGTGTTGCTGTTCTTTCAGTNAATTGATTTATTTGGACTTACATTTTGATTTTCCCAGTAAACATGTTGCAATTGGTATATTAAAATAAAAAAAATNAAATGACTTAATTTGTCTGCCTTAACTGAAGCAACCAAAAACACAATATGAAGGTGAATAGACTTTAACCTTGAATGATAAAAAAACAACAGAAAGTTTAATTTACCAGCAAAAAACTCCCACACAACATAATAGAAAGAAACTAAACAAGTTCTCCAAACCATTTTCTCCCACTGCCTGTAAAATAAGTATGATAAACAGAGTTTGTCTTCAGGCGCTTTATTCTAAATTGCTTGCAATATTAACTTTAAGATTATTGTGCAGCCAACACAAATATAAGAATGTAGCAATTTCCCCTCTTTCTTTCCTTATTACATCTTTAAATTCTATTTTATAGATCTATACAATAGCTCTAAAACATAGATACGTAAATGTTATAGCCTCCATTTTAAACTCCATTATGCTCCTGTCTCTACCTGGGATAGGCCTCATTGACGACTTCTGAAAACATGAATTTTGTTTAACTTTTTATTTAACAGGGTAGAAAATAAACACATTGTAAGAGACGNTATGTAAAAAGCATCAGGTGGGAGAACGAAAACATGCATTTTTTATGCTGATAAATGGAGATATAAAAATAACTATTATGTTCATGTAACTATAGATGACAGTCCATTGTCAACAGGCACATAAATCAGAATTTTAATAACAGTTGAGCTTCAATAACACTTTCACATCCACACAACCTGTGTCCATACTGAAAATTCAGCTATCCTTATTTTATAGTAACTTATTGTATTTTAATTCCCAAAGAGCAGAAGCAGGGGCGGTCCTAGGTTTTGCATGGCCCTAGATGGTTTTGTGAGGCCTTAGGCAGTTTTATGCCCCCCTATTGAAACCGCTCATCTTGGATGTAACCCCCAAGACTCACCGACACTGACACTGCAGCAGCCATTGTCTGTGTGTAGCATAGCAGNCGATCCCATGCTGTCTAACTTATGGGCAGCTATAATGGAAGTGCAGCCAGCCAAAATGCTAGTTGCCCCTACCCTTGTCCCACTCCTTGAGCCGTGATTCTGGTTCCCATCAGGGCACATGTGGTAGACTGTGGTTGTGCACGGGGTCCCTCATNTTGGTCAATTTGAAAGGCTTGTTACTGGCTGCGGCAGGTGCCACATCTGAAGTTCATCTCCGATGGGCCAGGGGCCTAGAGTAGGTGTGGGACCCCTGACTTTGCGGGACCCTAGGTAACCATCTATACAGTGTATGCTCTGGGCGGCCTCTGACCAGAAGTTCACCTAGTGTATAGAGCTATACTATAGGGTTATACTATAGGGTTATGTCTGGTACCTAATGAGCATTAAAATATTCCAGACATCAACTGGAAGAAAACTCAGCTAAACTATATATACTTTTGAAAAGTCATCTCAAAATAAATATGGCGCAAGTAAAGCTTACTTACGTTACATGCTATCAAAAGCATCTGGAGCCAAATAAAACCTTAGAATAATCTGGCTATTTATACATTATACATTTTTGTGTTCTTTTAAGAGTACCATTACTTCATATAAAGAATGGTTTGAATTCTAGTAGAGCATTCACTATATAAGGGAATAGTAAAAATCTATAAATCTCCAGGCAGCACAAATAGCTTAATGTTTGACACAATATTTACTTAAATAGAACATTTCAGACATGGTTCATTTAACACAAATTTGTATGACTTATTTGCAATTTTCAGCCCACAGGGTATAACTCACAATCTTATTGTTACAACAGAGCATCCCCATTGAAAAGGTAACAGTGTTTAATGACTTAGCTGGTTAGAAATAAGAAAAAGTTATAAACCATAAGTGAAATGAAAATTGTTTTGCTAGGCTCTTCTTGCTTGAATTTTGTAGTCTACAGTTCAACATGCCGTAAACAATTGTACCAAGAGTAAATCCATATCCAGCTTTCTGAATATAAAAAAAATTAAAGGGCCGATTGCGAGTAGCATCATCGACACATGCAAATCTGCCCTTCTGCAATACGATACTGATCATGCATATTTAAAAAAATTATATTATTAAATAGTAATAAAATGGTAGGTTACTTTTAAACTCTGGATCAGTCCCCAAAAGTTGCTTCATGCATTTAGCAACAATAAATATTTAGTCCTGAAAGTAATTTTATAAATGAAGCACATGCTAATAATCTGAAGATGATTAGTCTTTCTGACTCTTTCTGACAGATTTAGAATGATATTTTGAGAGGTTTTTATTTAGCATAGCATTAAGGACCAGATTCAGACCAAAGTACTCTCCTTTCCCATCCTTACCTGGTATAGAATTCTGTACACTTCTTTACTTTTCCCATTTAGAATATATTCTGTAAGGAAGCAGATACATCTGGATACTATTACCTCTCTTACCCTACAGTGCCGAGTTTAGCCATGCAAAATCCCAACACTGGCCGTATGTTGCATATTCCAATAGTAATTCTAAAGCTAGGCACACACGGTAAGATAAATTGTTCCAATTTAAGGATTTTTTCAAGAGTGGGCAAAACCATGTTGAATTGCAGGGGATGCAAATTGAATTAATTGCAATCAGTATTACAGGTGACAGATGCTGGTTCCTAGCACAAGTCTAATAACAGTGTAACATAACGCTGGTCAGTATCTGTGTGCAACATGCAACAATAAAGTATTTTCTTTGCATGCAAACACTGACATTCATTTTACCTCCCCTGCAATTCATCATGGTTTTACCCACTCTTGAAAAAATCCTTAAATTGGAACAATTTATCTTACCGTGTGTGCCCAGCTTTACTCATGCATGTGTCGCTATTAGAGACTTATGCAAGCAACCTGTGTAAGTCCACAATCAGACTTATCTCTGGATCAGATCCTAACTGCTTATCAGCTGTGTTGGATTCACCTATTTCATCTATTTTGAGTTCACTTCTATACAGCATTTGAAACATTCTTTCAGAGGAACCATGATATGACAGACCTCCTGATAGGTTAGATATGCCAGCTTGTTTTCTACTGACTTTACCCCTGTCAACAGACTCATATGACTACCTACCATGATGCCTACCTTGCCACCAAATATTTATTTTATATGTCATTGGTTATTCAGGAGCTGTCTAACAGGTGTAAGTGGTTGGTTGCTTTTCATTCCACTAGTTTCTAGTTAGAATATGAACACATTGGGGCAAATCAAGAGTTGGAAGTAACAGCAAAATAGGACAATGGATACCATGCTGAAATGCAGGGAAATTAAATGTAAAATGTGAAAATAAAATTACTTAACATAAAAAATATTTTCTAGCTAATTTCTAAATTAAAGATTAAATATAACGTTGTTCAATGCTTGTAAGTACAAAACAGTTTCAGCATTTTTAATGTTTGCAATTTTTGCTTATTCATTTTAATCCCTCATTTTATAACTCAAAGATGTGCACCTTTTGGTGCAGTATCTCCAATAGTTTTTANGCCTTCTAAAAACCTGGGTGCGAGTGTTGTTGTAAATAAAATATATTTCTGTATTTTCTATTGCTAATAAAATATATAGTACACAATCCAGTGGATGTTGAAAATTAAATACTCATCTACATTTGGAAAAGACCAATGACCTGCATGCATTTGCCAGTCAGATGACCAGATAAAGACATAATTAAGCAAATCCTTAAATGACTATGATTAATGTAATTTAATAAGACACCATAATGATTTGACCAAGCAGACTTTGTACAAAAACCAAAATATAATTTGATTCCCTTTAGGAAAAAAATGATAATATATGGGATAAGATGCAATAAATATAAGCAGCAAAATAAACAGGTGTACAATGTAGATTGTAAAATTTTTTAGCATTTAGGGGTCCGTGGATTTGATAAAAGTTTACTGTGAAATGCATGCATTTTATTGGATTGGAATTGTTCAAGAACCTTGTGCAGGAGTCACTCTTAGTAAAGTCTTCATTCCTATTGATAAGGGAGCAGAGTGCTCCTGACAGCGTTTTAAGAAACAGATTTTAGACATGTTTGAAGACTTGCCAGAGAAGCAAAGGGTCAACTTAAACACTTAAAAGGAATTTGCTTTATTGAGTTACAGCACACAAAGGAAAAGCTACAGTGCTCCATCGACTGTTATTTCAATATTGCCTGCATAGCAGTGGTCGAAGTGGAAATTTAGAAGTGAGGGTATGGACATTCAGAAGTGACGGTATAAAAAACTGAATCAAATGGAAGTCAATGGANATTTGTAGTATTTCAATTACTTCAATGGAAGAAGTGCCGGTATGGCATACCCCCGTATACACCCCCACTTCGAGCCCTGNTGCATAGTATACCGGTGCGAACACGAGTGGCAATATGCATTAATCTGGTGATATTCAAACATCTAAATTGCATGTGGAATAGGCCAACTTTGGCCTACATGTAACAGAATAAATCCCTCATTTAGCACTGATCCCAATACTCTAGAGCATAGGTAACGCTAATACATTTAATAAAGGGACCNCAAGGTTAATTATTACTCCAACAGTATCATACAATTGTGGAGTGTTGGCTGTCAGTATCACATTGGGCTTAAACTTCTGAAAAAGTTTCTGGATGCATAAATATAGAAAACAACAAGCTAACACCCTTTTACAGCATTCCCTATGGGCAGCACAGCGAGGGACACACTGCAATGACTGAACTTAAAAAGGTTACGTTGTTCAGTAGTGATTGATTTTCATTAGCTTTTAATATTGTTTATGTCTCACCTATTAGTTTAGCTAAGTGTCCTTGATGGGTATTTTGCATATACATGTTCAGCTCCCAAATGGCTATGTGGTAATGTAGCACTCATTAAGGAACATCTGTGGAGGGGGAAGGGCAACCTGGTGTAAATTCATAGTATATAAACCTATATTTTACCCAAGTAAATGTGATTATTGTTGTTCTTTGTCATTGAATGCCAGTGCATGTACCATTTCATTTGAACAATAATGATGATGTATATACTGTCAGCCTTTATAAAAGAAAAATGATATGTCAGTGATAATAATTTATAGTGCTCTGCTGTATGAGTTTAACTTTACCACATCAGCACTATTAATACATTTGTCAACTATTATTTAAATTCTTTGTGATATATATCTCAGTTCATATCATGCACACCATACCAAAATTGCTTTGGGAATTATTCCCACTTCAGTGTAACACTGCAGTCAAATAGTAAATGTATATTAACCATTATTGCTTTATGTTCAACCATGTTCAAGTACAGTTACATGGAAAATATTGTTACTTCATCATCATTAGCATTACTACAGGACTGCTGCCAGAGACGTATATATTCCCCTGTTTCAGTGTATAATAGACAGATTCATTTGATTTTTACATATTTGCTATTTGCAGGCATATAGTAATAGCAATTGGAAAATGCCCCCTTCTAGTAAGTCTGTACGTGATTCTATGGGCCAGATACAGATTTACACTCTCATGACTTACACTTATGTATTCCATATCTTTTCATCAGGTGTTCCTCAGTGTTGCTCCAGACATTGGACATAGGGCACCATTATCAATTGGATCCGATCAGATGAATTGGACCTGGCCCCCCTCTCCTCACACACACAAACACACACATATAATGNAAGCGCTCTTCGTTTTGCATTCCACAATGCCATAAAAAATAACCCCAGGGTGTAACTCTGGATCCGAATGATCCAGATCTATGCTGAGAATGCGGGGCTTGCACATGCACTGAACAGAAAACCTGAAAAGCACTGCTGATGGCTACAGCTCAGTGCTGGAAACACTGGATCCGACCAGTTGTAGGGGAAATCCAATCCACTTGATTTAAGTTCCCTGAGCCCTTCTTTAAGGCTTGTTAGTACAGATTGCCCTCAGTGTACTATTAGCATATGCTTTCCTGTTCCTACCCATCCTGACAAAAATGTTCCTAGGACATAATTCTGGATCCAGGGGATCCAAATTCTTCCTGAGAATGTGGCAAACACACATACATGGCTTACAAAAAGTAACCATTTTCCAATCCTATCCAGGGCTCGAAGGGAGGCGTATATGGGTGTATGCCATACCAGCACTTCTCCCACTGATGTAATGGAAAATTACAAATCTCCATTGACATCTTCCATTATTTCCTATGTTTCCATACTGTCTCTTCTGAATGTCCATACCCCCACTTTTACATTTCCACTTCAACCACTGATCCTATCTATTATCCCTGTATCAAGCAATCAGAGTATTAATTATGTGTAGAAAAGTATTGCAGATCACAGATAAGCAGCAGTGATATATATCATGAAACAAATCTAGATATGCTTGTGTTTAGTAAGATATTGCATTTGGTTTAGTACAGGCAAGCAATGAAGAAACAAATAGAACCAGCTTTAGAAGAGCATTTTAAAATTAAAATCAGACTAGCTATATTATGCTGTTTAGACTTTACTGGATAATCGTATATTTTTTACCTTTTGTTGTGTGAGATCTCTGTATATTATGCCCAAAAATGAAAAGTATATAACAAGATTTACACACAGATAAAATGTAGGGATCAAAGAATAGATTGATAGGCATAACACCAAAGCAGTGAACAGCTTGAAGAGCAGAGATTACTACAGTTTGGTCAAAATAAATTAAGCGATCTAGTGGTTACGTCTATAGGAAATATTATTAGCTTTGTTCCTGAAAGATTTAGTTTGAGATGGCAAGAGGACAACCAACATGACATGGAAGATAGCTGAAAGGGACAAAATTTACTAAACAGTGAGATTGCGGGGAGATTGAAAAGTGGGGATTTTGGCATCAGCAACCAATCAGATTCAAGCTCACAGTTTCATCTCCAAATGGATTGCTGACTTCCAATGAGCTTTCACTATAACTTATGTCCTCCGAAACACATAGTGATAATACTGGTTTCTAGAAAGTAAAATACATCTTTAAGCGCTTGATTATGGCCATTACTTTATGTAAGGGTCTATATAAATATGTAAGTGGACGGATTATGGGATAAAGCCCATTTAGAAAAAAAGTATTTATAGGCTTCCCTCATATGGACAAAGCCAGAATGTAATTATGCTTTTAATATAAAAAGTTCTTCTCTAAGTCTATAACAAATGAGTGAATACGTGTATAAATTACTCACTATTAAGATAAACATGTTTAGCATAACTGAAGCTGCTATCATTAAGATTCTTCTGTAAGCTTGACCTCGCTCCCACCTGCTGAGCTGCCTTCATTAATGCTATGCATGAACATATTTTAGTCTTCTCCCATATCCAATTACTATATTTTGAGCAGCATCCAACAATTTCCTGTATTTTAATTTTATTCTAAAATGACAAGCCATAATTGATTCATTCTAAGCCAATTAACCTTGGCAGGTTACAGACTTTATAAGACTTGCAGATCCTATGAATTAATATTGGAAGTGGTGGTATCAGGAGTTAAGGAGCNATCATTATATAGTGCCAGTACACATGCTTAGTAATAGCATACATATGTTCTATGCATTGACCTTAGAACTTGAAACATTTTTATAATCTTTTCATTTTGAAGAAAATGTAATTTGGAACAATGAGTTTACTCATTAAAACAGCTAATAACAAGCTATAAAACCATAAGCTGAGGAGGTCGTGTAGAGCGAGCAGTTGCTGGATCCAACTCATAGTGAATAAGGCTGACTGCTAGACTTACATAAGATGTTGAAGACTATCTTACCCCATTGTTTTTTCCGACATTATGGCACATTGCTAGTGTTGCTTAGAAGCACAATGTTACTTCTTGTATAGGAGTTACACAAGATTTGACGTCAACCTGAAGTATTCCTGTCTTTACTTATTACGCTATTTTGACTCAAAAACGTAAAAATGGGATTGCTTGGTAATTATTTTGCCTTGAATAAATATGGAGACCCTAAGGGTGCCTGGCATTGAGAACATTTGGAAACCATTGTACTAGAAAGATATTGCTAGTGATGTAGTATAGGCAGAAAACCGGTGTAAATGACATCCAGTACATAAGTCTGGATACGGTCCATAGTCTGTCATTCATAAGCTAATCACAAGACATAGCTAGTGTCTGCTCTGCATGCACANTGCTTTATCTCTGCCNGGATCTCTATCAAACATCTCAGTACTGGAAGTCTGAACTCTGCTCAGTTCAGCTGAGCTCAACAGTAAAGTAATTCACACAGCAGGGGAACTGTTAACACAACTCAAATACACTTATGGCATCCAGGAGGAAAAGCTAAATATATTCACACTATAATAAATACAGGTTTATTAACATAATAAATATGCAAAAAAACAACATAAATCCCAAATGACTGGTTCCAAACGTAATATTTGGGATATTAAATATCCATTATATATATAACTAAGAGCCACAAAATATTGAAAATTGTGTGTCAGTTTTACTGCTGTGTAAATGCAAATAAGGAAATTAATATATATTTTATCTAACAGCTTATTACGATATCACACATTAAGGTAGAATCAGTATTATTTATAAACAATGGTGTTAACTTTCAAATAGAAACATTGCACCTGATGCAAAGTTAAGTTAACACAAAAATCCAATAAAACTAGAATGATTATTGTGATCGAGTGTGTCACTCAGATAAATCTGATTATTGTCCCTGAAAGTTTCCTGTGAATCATTATAGGCCCTCCTCTGCACTGATTATCACTGAAGTGAGTGGTGGCAATAATCAGGACATTTTCCAAGGATAAAATGTCCTCATTATTGTCCACCTCTTGCTGGCAGCGATAATCGTTCAGGTAAGTGCCCAGCTTTAAAATTATGTAAGAGACTCACTTACATAAATTCAAATCATAGTTCATTCAGTTTTTCCTGCAAGTACCATTTGCATTACATCATGGTTTGTCTCGAAATAAAAACCATTCACACTGTGCCAAAGACCTGGGTTATTACCAGGACGTGCTTGAACATGCCGGTTCATGGTACAATATGAATGGGATCACAGAAAATACTCCTGTCTATATACCTGGTATTTTTCATCACTAAATTTCTATTTAATAAACAATGAATGGATGTATGGATGGGTTACAGAAAGGAAAAACAGAGGAAGGGGGAGAAAAGGGGAACATACACAATGCAATATCTTGGCACATATAACAATATGAACAGAACATAGGCAATGGCAAAGCAAATCAAATATCAGCCTTAAGGGGTACCGAATGACAAAAAAAAAGGGGTATTATGGTGCCACTCAGCAGGGGAGTATACATAGACATGGAAGCATCAGGATACACCCATTGAAAGTAATACAATGAAGGGACACAGCTGANGGCTATGGGGCCAGAAGCATGGGAAGGAAACCAGGGAAGCATACAAAAGAGAGGCCGGCTGGGAGACAGAACCACTGCCCACATATTTTAACCAGGGGGCCATTTAAACAACAGAGATGAAGCGACTGCTTCATAAGGAACATCCCGAATAGTTAAATTCGACCAATCTGAGCAATGGAGGAAGGGAGATTCCATTTTTCTTTGTAAAGCTGCTTTAATAGCGATCAACACATAGCACTTATCCTTGTAGTGGCATAAATGAGCAGTATAAATAGTTTCCATGGGCCGATGCCTACCGCCTCTGAGCTCTTAGATTCCTGCTGTATACTAACTGACATGCCATACATGAGATATCCACAGCTAAAATATGGATGCGCAAGTCTGGCAAGTCCAATAGGGCTGAAAACAGCCCTCATTATACTACTATTATAGCCATCAGGGACGGAATCCTAGATTCAGAGAATCCAAATGATTTTACTCACATTGCTTACCAACAGTGATCTGAAAATGCCCCTTTCTAAAAAGTACGGATGTAGTCCTATATTATAAAAAATATTTCATATTTAATCTCATAATAATTAAAAAGTGAAGGTAATGGTAATGTTTCTTAGCATAAGATTGAATAGGAAGAGAGAGAAGGGGAGAGAGAGAAAGAGAGGGAGGACTAACCCAAACTTCCATATGTTAGGCTAC
Source organism: Platyplectrum ornatum (assembly GCA_016617825.1). Taxonomy (NCBI): domain Eukaryota; kingdom Metazoa; phylum Chordata; class Amphibia; order Anura; family Limnodynastidae; genus Platyplectrum; species Platyplectrum ornatum. Next base: position 38,880 of record JABWIB010003588.1, read on the forward strand.
TTATGCACGCATTTGTGTAAGTAGCCCCACTCATGAGTTTGCATGACAGGTAGGTAGACCCAATACACCTGCAACCTATGTACAGTTCACTGCCTTCAAAATTCTAAAATATGCATCCAGCAATATTGAGATTAAACTTCTCTGTGTTTTGCTGTACTTCACTGGACATATTGCAGCTTGATGTATTTTAACTGTAGCCTCTGGGGTTTGAAACCGTTTTATAATACATATTCCAAAACATAGGGAATTGTTCATGCAATGACCTTTTCAGATGTAGTAAAGATTGGGAAATTGAAGTTAAAAGAGGAGCATTTACAATATAGTTTTTCAAATACAATTACTTTAAAAACAAACCAAAAAGTAAATAAAGAATAGTTCAAAGCAACTTAATGGAAATAGTTGTACAACAAATTGAGAGATGTTATCACACAGCCTCCGTTTTTTCCCTTTTCCTCTATTTTAACTCAATCTAACTGCGGCTGAAGTTGTAATAAGTGTACACATATTGGAGTCAATGTACAAGGGCAGGTAAAATAATTACATTGTTAATGCTTGGTAAATAAACCTCAACCCTTGCCTTATGACTTGACTTTTACAAAACATTCTCTTTGCTCTTGTGGAGGGGATCCAAACATGTAATTTTATTCTGCAGTTATTTAAAGATGTTAAATCAGAAACAATTAAGCACAGTCTGTTTTACTTTTTGGTTCAATGCCCTTTCTTCTGTCGATCAAAACCTAAAAGCTACTGGGTGCATGTACAGTAGCAGCATCATCCAAACACTATCTTTGCCTTCAGCATTTTAGAACACACATAACTCCCCTTTCCAGTACAGTTTATTGGATTGGTGAAAGTACAACACAAAAAATTGTACGGGAAGTAAAATCCAAATGCAAGGTTTCACTCCAAAAAAAAACGCATTGGGCCTGATCCTGAATTAGGTCCGATCCACTTCAACAAGTACACATACGTGCACCAGATGTGCATGTACAGACCAACAGAACGGAATGAAGTTCCATGCACTTGTTGTTCTAACTGCTAGTCCATAGGGCCCCCCCCTCAAATCTACATTATCCTGGGTGGGCAGGACCATTTAAATGAATGGATCGGGAAGGGTCAAGGGAGAAATCATGCGGACAGTGCTCTCCGCACAAAGAACTTAAGGTAGGTGTCTAGCAGCGTAACATTTTCGAACACGAGAAAGGCCTATAGTTGTAAACACCACGCAGTTTGCGATTCCTTCTTCTGCACAGTGTAAACATGACAGAGGACACTGCAAAAATGCAGAATTGCCAACTTCAATTCCTGTGAATGCAGTTTTGAATGAAGTCCAGTACATCCGGAAAGTATTCATAGTGCTTCACTTTTTCCACATTTAGTATACACAAAATTGAGCTCAGGTGCATCCTGTTTCCATGGATCATCCATAAGCTGGTCCTGCAGCTTAATTGGAGTCTGCCTGTGGTAAATTCAGTTGATTGAACATGATTTGGAAAGGCACACACCTGTCTATATAAGACTGCAACATAACAAACTGAAAAAGTGCTGTGAATACTCTCCGGATGCATGGTATGTCTGAATATTTATTTTACATATNGACATCAAATTTTGTAATTGGGAAAAAAATTATTAATTTAAGATTTTGCAAATATAACTACATCATGTAAACTCCATGAGAAGATGGTACTCAGTTCCAGTAAAGAAAGGTTCCTTTTATTGTAACAACAATGTGTTGTAAATGCAGCATAATGCATGAATCTGATGTTATTTCATGTGGTCTAGAAGGTAAATGCAAAAGTCTATATAAATTGCAAGAAGGGAAGAAGTTTTACTATAGAACTGTAAAAGTAAAATTGAGTATGTCATAACATTTATTAGAACACAAGGTCAGGAATATGAAGTGGAGGGTGGTAGGCTTAGAGGAAATGTGCGGAAAATGATTTCATTGAAAGGGAGGTTGGTCAGTGAAATAGCTTCTGATCTGATGTGTTAAAGGCTAAAGCTAGGTACACACAGTAAGATAAATTGTTCCAATCGAAAGATTTTTTCAAGAGCGGGTAAAACCATGTTGAATTGCAGGGGAG
>JABWIB010003589.1:8252-22205 GCA_016617825.1 Platyplectrum ornatum
AGGTAGTTCTTTTTCTGGCTTGTAACAAGGTGTTTATTAAGCAGTTAGAGAACCCCTGACCACGAAGGTGTTGGGTCTCAATAACCATGCCGTCAGGCTCAAGTTCTGAGGGTTTGGATGGCACATACCCTGTTGATGTACCAAGTCCAGGATCAACGGGAGTCTGAATGGTTTCTCCATGGAAAGCAGCTGAGCCTTGCTGAACCAGGCCCGTCTTGGCCAAAACGGGAGAATGGCTATGACGGTCGCTTGGTCTCTCTCTATTTTCCTCAGTACTCGTGGTATGAGGGGGAAAGGAGGAAAAATATAAGCCAGATCGAAAGTCCACGGGATCGATAGTGCATCCGTGTGGAGAGCTATGGGATCCCTGTAATGTGAACAGAACAGAGGGACTTTCGATTTGACAGATCAACAGATCGATTTGTGGCAGTCCCCATTTTTCTGTGATTGTGCGGAACACACCTTCTTCTAGCTCCCACTCTCCTGGATATAGAGTGTGACGGCTGAGGAAATCTGCGGTGATATTCAGGTCTCCTGCGATAAAGACAGCTGAGAGAGAGGTTACCCAACCCTCTGCCCATGTTAATAGCTGGGAAACTTCCACCAGCATGGCTTTGCTTCGGGTTCCCCCTTGCCTGTTTATATAAAAGACCACCGTGGTATTGTCCGATTGGACTATCACGTCCTTGTTCAGCAGGTGGTCCTGGAATTTCCTGCAAGCTTTTAGGACAGCGCGCATCTCTCTGATGTTGGAGTGTAGAGCAGCTTCCCTGGGTCTCCAAATTCCCTGGTTCAGATTCCGCCCACATGGGGCGCCCCAGCCTGAGGCGCTGGCGTCTGTGGTTACTACTATGCTCGGACTTGGTAGAAAAAGACTTTCCTGCCAGAAGCCTGGGCTTGTGCATCCACCACCTGATGTCTTCTTTCATGGTCTCTGAAAGAAGTATGCGCTGTGATAGGTTGCGGCCGTCCTTGTCTCATTGCCTGAGAAATCCCGTCTAATTTGCGCATATGGAATTTCGCCCATGGTATAGTGTCCAAGGCTGAAGCCATTCGACCCAGCACTCTCATGACATCCCCTGATGTGGTCCACCTCTTGCGCATAAGGGTCTAAAGGTCCTGAAACAGGACTAGGATTCTCGCCTGAGATAAGTGACAGATATCATTGGTATCAATAGTGACCCCAAGATACTGAATATTTGTAACTGGTGTAAGATTACTCTTTTCCCAGTTGATCAGCCAACCATGAGACTGAAGCACTGTAATTACCTTGGCCGTGTGTTCTCTTGCTTGTTCCTCCGATGTTGCCGCAAATCGTCGAGGTAGGGCCAGATGTTGATTCCCTGCAGCCTGATGTCCGCTATAATAACAACAAGCACTTTAGAGAAGACTCTAGGGGAGGAAGAAAGTCCAAACGGCAAAGAAGCAAAGGTGCTTACCCATAGCGAAAAATCTTAAATACTTATGGTGGTTCTGGCAAATGTAAATGTGCAGGTAAGCGTCTTTTAAATCAATAGAAGACAGGAACATACCTGGTTGGATGTCCGGAAGAATAGTTCTGATGGACTCCATCTTGAACGTTCTGAAGACAATATATTTGTTCAGACGTCTCAGGTCCAGAATAGTGCGAAAACTTCCTGCTGGTTTGGGAACCACGAATAGACGAGAATATAGCCCTTGAAATCTTTCCCGGTGTGGAACTGCAGAGACCACCTGCTGCTGAATTAACGCCTGAATGCTTGATTCCAAGGCCTGATATTCCAGAGGGTCTGATGGGGTCGGAGATGGGTTGAAGGACTCCTTTGAGAGTTGTGTGAATTCCAGTCTGTACCCCTGAGTGATGGTATCCAGAACCCACTTGTCTGAGGTGGTATACTTCCATGCCCTTGCGAAATTNGAGAGCCGACCACCTACGGTCTCCAAGGGCGGCACTGTTCTGACGTCATAAATTGTCTCTGCGAAAGAGGAATCTTCCTCCTGCGCTGGCTCCTCTTTGGGCATGAAACCTATAGCATGATGTTTGGGTTTGTCCTTGGCGATAACTGCGCCAAGGACAATCTCTACATTCTCGCTTCTTTGAAGTCTGAAGAAGGAGGCCTGACATATCGTGCCGTCTGTCTTCTTTGTTGGCTTATCCTCAGGCAGCCACATCGATTTGCCCCCCGAAGCCCTAGAGATAATTTCATCCAATTTGTCGCCAAACAGGAACTTGCCCTGAAACTATAACGACATAAGTTGTGCCTTGGACTGGACGTCTGCGCTCCAGGGTTTTAACCAAAGCGTTCTCCTTGCCACTATGGAAGAGGCTGCCGCTCTTTCTGTAAGGCGCACTGAATCGAGGGAGGCTTCACAAAGAAATTTTGTTTGAATATTTTGGATAGTTTTAAGAAGATTACCTCTACTGATACCTTCCAGAATGTCAGACTCCAACGAGTAGACCCAACCTCTCAGAACTCTAGATGTGGTGGTGATAGATGCCGCTGGTTTTAGGGCTGCATCCAGGGTCAGATACTGCTTTTTTAGACCGACCTCTATCTTTTTGTCCATTGCATCTCTGAACACATTTACGTCTTCCATCGGTAGAGTAGTTCTTCGAGCCAGGTGTGCCACCGCTGCATCAACTTTCGGTGAGTCTTCCCAAGTTCTGACCAGGTCCGAATTATACGGGTACATTTTGTGAATCTTGGAAGGAGTGGCCGCTCTTCTATCTGGAATTCTCCATTCCCCCCGGACTAGATCTTCCAGCGCATGTGAAAACGGAAAAGTCTTCCCCTGTTTCTTATTCTCCTGGAATAAAAGATCCTGCATGATAACTTCCTCCTGTGAGTCTTCAATATTTAAAGACTTGTAAATCAATGTCAGAAGGTTGTTCACCAGGTCAGGGTTGCACTCAATATCTGCCTGTGTTTGAATGACCTCCTCCTCCTGAGAAAAGACTGGTCTCGATATCCCTGGTAAGTCTCCTGGATCAGATTCTTCGGATTGGTCGCTAATGACCGGACGTGGTCTTTTACCCGCCAGCTTCCTACCTTCCACCATAAGAAAGGAGTCAGACAGTGCAGCTTTAATTTTGTTAATGAAATCCTTTATATTGGCTGACTGCTCCTGAGGTCTTTTAGCCACACAGTTGTCACAAGTGGTACCAGTACAATCCTCTGGTAGGGAACCATCACAGACGGAGCATTTTTCTATATAAAGCCGTTTGTGCCTTGCTTTTAAATCAGATCTGGCTTTACCAGACTCAGATCTGAAAAACAAAAGTATGGAATGAGACACATGCCACGAAAACATTACTTAAAAAAATAAATAAAAAAAGAAAACAAAAAATTCAATCTAAGGATAATAGACTCTTGTACAGGTATCTGATAATTTATTAGTTTGGGGTCGTTTATCCTCCATGTTGAAGGGCAGACTGAACGCAGACAGGTCAGGTTCAGACTGAGAGCAACTCTAGAATGCACAATCCCGCCATGTGAAAGGGGGGGTGTGCTTAAATAGCCCTCTTGGCTTAAGGGGCTATTACACAGATGAAAACTTCTGTGTGATGTCATTACCAAACAACCACCTCGTGCGGCTGCACAAACTCTCCCCCTGCTTCTATAGCGAGTATAGCAGGGGAGGGATGAGAGAAAGAGGCCGGAGCAGCTCACACAGCGTGCTCTCGGCCGTCCAAGCAGCCGGTTCCCGCTACACAGGGGGAGCACGGCATCAAGCAGCCCCGTGGGACTGCAGCGCGGTGTCCAGGCAGACCTGCAGGGAAAAGAGGCCGCCGAAGGAAGAAGACCCCAGACCGGTGAGTACCTCAACTGCAAGGATCCTAAGGAAAAGAAAAAAAGACACAATGAGCAGGGGGAGGGAACTTTATATACCCTGCTGGTGTCTTTTTTCTTTTCCTGCAGGGTCCAATCAGGAGAACCTTGAATCCCATTGGTCTGTGCTGCCATGGGAGGATAGGAAAAATATCATAATCGCTCAACTCTAATACTGTTTTCAATTAACATAATTTACCTTCCCTGCAATCCAATATGATTTTGCCCATTCGTAACTTTGCTCTCGTAAGTTCAATAGTACGTAAGTCTGGATCCAATCCAATAACAGTAGCAATATTTAAAGAGCTACCAGTAAGGGGTGTGCTTTTTTGGTTCAAACAGACCTATTTCCAGAAACAATAAGGAGTTGGAGCCAAACTGAAAAGTCTTTTTTGTTTTCGATTCTTTTTTGAACCTGGGTAAATTTCCAGGTCTGCTCCGGGTTTTTAATGGAAAAGAGGTACAAAGCTCCCACCCTTACCCTTTTAATTATCAGATGTTTGTGTAAAATAAATACAGCACTACATATATATTCCACAATGGAAGATCATTAGTTTGCTAAAACACAGGTCACCTGTCACATTTGTGCTGCAGTGCACTTTACAATGATTGGATAGGATAGATATTGTTTAACAGTGTAAAACACACAGAATGGGAACACAGCCATGCATTTGCGGTACAATTCAATACAATAGGTCTTTCCATGTGATTTATTATTTGTGCATTCACACTTTGATTAGACTGTTATGTTCCCATTTCTTAACATTTCAGAGTTTTCATTCCTTTTCCACAAATCAGAAACATCAGCAGCCTGGGGATGGGATGAAGGGCGTCATTAATGCAAAGCATAAGCGAAGCCCCGCCTCATGTCATCAAGTCCCACCCATTCATAGTAACTATTGGGGCTGGAGGCAGTGATTTACATTAAACCACAGCCTCAGCCAAGGTTCTAAGAGATTTTCCGAGTCTACTGGGATATTAGGAGACTTTTACAGAAACCTGGCTCACTGCACTGTGGAAACTCTTACAAATGTATTTATTTTAAATGAAAACAAAACTACACAGTCTGATATAATATAGTTTAACCAAGGTCAATGGATGTGCAACAATATGTGGTGAATAAATAGCTATATGGTGTGGGCTCTATCTGCGCTGGTGTATGATTGTGGGGAATGAAATCAGGAGCAGCCAGCACGTGGACTACCCAGGCCAGAGGATCACCCCAGCTTTAATTCCATCACTCGTTCCCGGGACTATTGAGCTATAGAGAGCCGGTGTATCTTCTGTCTGTGGGTACGATACTGCTTTTTTTATATGTTTATATGTCAGTATTTATTTATTTTATGTGATTTTTAAGAATGGATTAAATTTGTCTTTTAATCACATTTTCTCTTTTTTCTTTGCATGACACTGGATTTCATGGAGGTGTCATCACCAAATAGGATTAGATTTTAGTGGTTTTTACTACACCACTTCATTCCCCACAATCATACACCAGCGCAGATAGAGCCCACACCATATAGCTATTTATTTGTTAATATTTTTTAAGAGGAGTGGACCTCTTTTGGATGTGGGTTATCAGCAGCTGGTGAGGGTCAGCGCAGAAAAGCCCTTTTATATTTTCATATTTATATAACAATATGTGGTGATCAGTATAGTCCAGGGGTAGGCAGTGCAGATCTCCGAGTGTTGTCAAAGTACACGTTCCAGCATGCTTTAACTGAATAGACCTAGATTATACCTGATGGGAAGCATGATGGGAAATATAGTTTGACAACACCTGAAGAGCAGCACTTTGCCTACCCCTGGTCTGGATCATATATTCAATCAAGTTTGGACAATGCATACATTGCAAGAGCTGTATACCTAGTATGGATATTTCATATTGTTTCTGTGTGCAATGTTTCTAGGGAGAAAAGGTGAGTTTGCGAATGCTATTGTCTTGATATTGCTTTATCAAGAATACCAATGCTTCCCCATCAGAAATCTTATGGTAAAAGTCTGCTAGTGTAAGCAGGCTGGAATCGGATATAATTGGATCGCTAGGACCACAGTGCCCCCTTGTGACGATTCTGCATAGCTGTTCTGCTATAGCTCTAGCACTCTAAGACATCACAATATTATAACAAGAATTTTAATTTTTCAATAAAAAATAATATTGCTGTGGTATACACAAAGCAGTCACATAAAAAACCCAAAACAAATTATCAACATTTTCTACTGTAAATAATAATTCTATAAGTTGCACTGAACTCTAGATATAAAAAATCCCTAATAGAAGAGTTTTTTCCAGTGGTATTTATATATAAAATGTGCATGTTAAAAATATACTGCATTGAAATTATAATAGATACATCTGAGGCAGTTTCGTAAACATAACTACATGTATCTCATTATGTAACACACCAAATAACATTAAACATCAAGAGTCGAAATTGGCACACAAAAGATATTTGAGGGGGCAAAGGCAGCATAGTTACAGTATGAGACTGCATTAAAAATATTGTCTTTAATTTTTTTCCTCTTAATACTCTGAATAGATTGTATTACACAAACATATTTATTTGTTCCGGAATACCCAGCTATTGTCATTGCAATTTCAGCACGTCATAAAGTGAAGAATAGGTTTCAGCCAGGTCGTCACAAAGAAACCTGTGTATTTTGAAGGAGAGTACACAATCAAACTACTCATAAATGGGAGAGGTATAAAAAGGTCTGTCATATAAACAAACCTGGGATGCCAACAGTAAAAAGTGTTCCTTCAAAACACAAACAGTATATGACACATGATCCAACGCTGCTGTCACCGAAGAAAGTCACATGGTTCTCAACTGAGAATTCTTCTGTGCAAAGTATTGATATCTGCAACCACAAGTCAGTATACAATTTTCCAATGGGTTGGCTGTTCACAGTTCTTTTCTTTGTCTCCACAGAACCGGTTATAGGTGGTCTTTGGATTAAAGCCTAAAATCTCTCTCTCCTCATGAATGCGAAATGAGAAGGTTGATACAGATGTTCCAATAAAATATCTGCATATAGAAACATATATTAGTGAGCAAAACACTGTTATTGTACTGAAAATAGCTACATAGGTAACATTCATTACCATATCATTCATCACATACATACTGACAGTAAGTATATGATTTACATACATTGCTGAAGCTGGTTATACACTAGAGCCATCATTGGCCTGATTGGGCCAATAATCGCTAGTGAGTGGGTATGACTGATATCGTCAGTGGATGTGACGATACTGACATGCACAGACGGGCAGCACGGGGGCTGCAAATTTGTGCTGCAGCCGAATCACTGAGAGTGCGCTACTGCGCATGTGTAAAAAAAAAAAAAAAAAAAAAGATATTAATAAAAATTCAATATTTGTTAAAACACATAAAAATGGCTTTATCCCACTAAAGAGAGCATCAAGTGAAAATGTACAGGTATGTTTTTTGTTTTTTTTTTCATTTAATAAATTTAGTATTATTATTATTGTATCTTTTTCCATATTTTGCTTATGTTTGTATTAAATGCTTTTGGTATATTAGTAGTATGCTATACTAGATGCTTAAATATTTGTGATTTTTTGTGTATTACAATTGTTACATACTGCTGAATACTTGCAGAATATTTGTTGTATTTTTCACTATTATATTTTTTTTCTCTGCATGGAATAGGACTTACATTGATTTGCGCCCCTTACATTGCAACATGTTTTTTCTCAGCTCTACACTTGCACCCTAAAAACGTATAAGATGTAAGTGCAACTTTGGATCAGCCCATTTAACTCCATATAAGCCAAGCAAATTGGTTAGTGTGGCACTGGTGGAGAAGCCCCGATCTAGTGTATGGCCAGCCTAACACACACACACACAGCACAATTATTATTTGTAATGGGCAGTAAGTGGTTTATGGAGCCCATTAAAATGGTTTCTTGTTAAAAGTAATATGAAAAGTTCACGTGTAGTGTAATCTAATTAAACATGGAGGAGGTTCAATATGTCCTGCTTGTGCTAGTGATTTACATGGATTAGTACCTGTACATTTTTTTACACCTAATAAAATAAACAATAAATATCCTATATCAAATTACCTCTGAACTGAAATAGCTCATTATGGATATTACCTGGCATGAGCACAGATCCACTGGTCTATAATAGCCACCCCTCCATCCTTATACAGCTCTAGTTCTTCCCATGTTGGTTCAAACCTCACCATTTCTGGGATTAATTTTCGTAGTTCTTCAAGATCTAAAAGAAAGTTAAAATTAATTTAAAATTGCACAAAAAAATATTATTCATATATTCTCTATTTACTATGTTTACTTATATTTACACAAGATGCACGGGCAATGCTGAGTATTTCCATAACAAAGTGGGCATAATTATGTTAGTACGTAAAGTAAATGGGTCCCTACACCAAACATAGTGGAGACTGATTATATGCAAGAGGAACAATAAGCTGAGAAAACCTGTGTAGCCCTAAATGAATTACATTCCCACAGCAATTCATCTTTAGAATCTAAATATCATAGAATATATAGTATTGCAGCTTTAGATATCGCAAACCTCTTAGTGTTAGCCAGACAAGCCTGGGTTGTATAATGTATTTTGTGGTATGACCCTTCCTATGTTGTGCTTACTCTTACTGGCTAGACCCAGGGTAGGTAACCTTGCATTGCATTCTGGGACTTGTTGTTTGAAAACACCTGGGCCTAAATTTACTAAGCGGTGAGAATGCAGTGAGATTGAAGTGGAGGTGTTTTCTATAGCAACCAATCAGATTCAAGCTCTCAGTTTAATTTTACATATTGGAGAATGTGAGCTTGAATCTGATTGGTTGCTATGGGCAACATCCACACTTTTTAATCTCACCGCTTAGTAAATTTAGTTACCTACCCCTGTACTAGAGGATTGCTTTACCCCAATATACCACCCCCTCTATGTAGAACCAGCAAGTCCCAGCATGATTTAACTGCATAGACAGTGTGGAAACCTGGCAAAGCATGCTGGGACTTGTAGTTTGATAACACCTGGAGAGCCTCAGGTTGCCTACCCCTGGGCTAGACTGACCCACTGCAGTAAACTCTTCTGTCTTTTCAGAACTGAGATGGCTACAAATGTATTGATATCTTTGTGAAGCACTGCAAACAAATGACTTCACAGTAAAAAGAGGGGCTTATGTGTTACCTGTACAGGGCACCTACCTTGTCTATCAGCATCTGTGGCAATAAAAACTTTCTTGAGCTTAAGCTTCTTCAGAAGACTATGAATTTCCTCTGCTGCCCGCTTTAAGCTGGGAACATCTTCTCTGTGACCCCAAATGAAGTCTTTCCTCCGGAGATGGACACCTAGATATGGCCCCCCTAGTGGTGTCTTAGGCTTTTCCTATATAAAGGAAATACAGTATTTTGCAAATGATGAGTCTAAACCTGCACACAGGTATGACAGCCATAATAAAACAATTGTGAATATGAAGCCACTGTGTCCTCTATTACCCATGTGAAATGTGAGATTAGCATTTCATATATTATATCTAGATATAATATATGATTTTAGTAGAATCAATTGTTTCATTCTCCTCCATCCCTTGCCAATGAGTATCACATATAAAATAGGAATAACATACTACCTTAACTTTTGTCCAGTCTTCCTGGAATATTGTTTTGTCAGCTTCATCATCAGACTGTAGAAAGGTGGCTCGAAACTCATTGCCGACTGTCCGCAGGTGCTGGGAAAACACCATACTACGTCGTGTCTAAAGGCAAGAGTAAGAGAAATACATGATATAACACTGTATGAGCCTTCAGTCAGCGTGTTCATTTACCCCAATTATATATCCCTCTAACTGTCCCATTAGCATAGCATTAATTACGTAACAAACCTGTTGTGAACATTTCAACTTTGTTCCTCTGGATTTATATGACAGAAAGTGTTCTCTGGATTTTGTCATTGCTCTGTGCTAGGTCACAGCTAATACCATAACTATATCATAGTGGCTGGCAACCACGTTATAACCAACATTCTTCCTACAGTACATAACAGGACCCACACAGTGTTATGTGCCACCCGGGTGGCTTACACTGTGGGGACCTGACTATCGGGATACCCGAAGTGAGAAAATTTGGGCACCACTGCTCAAAGGACAAGATTCAGACCTTTCATCACTATTGACTTATCAGGAGTAGGTAAAACCATGTTGAATTGCAGGGGAGATAAAATTAATGTCAGTGTTTGCATGCAGGGAGAATACTTTATATTTGCACACAGATACTGACCAGTGTTACTGTTACGCTGTTATTAGACTTGGGTTGGAAACATCAAGAGGTATATTTACTAAGCAGGGAATTTGCTGGGGAATTGTAAAGTGGGGAAGTTGCCCATAGCAACCAATCAGATTCAAGCTCTCAGTTTCATTTTACATACTGGAGAATATAAGCTCGAATCTGATTGGTTGCTATTGGCAACTTCCCCACTTTTCAATTCCCCAGCAAATTTCCTGCTTAGTAAATATACCCCCATATCTCAACTCTAATACTGTTTGCACCTAATGACATTTAACTCCCCTGCAATTCAAAATGGTTTTGCCCACTCTTGATTAAGTCATTAGTGCCTAAAGATCTGAATCTGGCCCTAAGATAGGTCAGGTCAGTGACAGAAACATTTTACATTTAAAAAGGGCACACGTGACCTGTAATGTAAAATAAGTAAAAGAAAGTGGCAGCTCTATAAAACAAAGTAACATGTCTGCAAATATTTTATATGTTAAATAAGATTAATGGACAATAATACTGCAAGGAACAGATGGTTGCACAAGGCTTTCTGTCACTCATTACTGGTACAATCTTTTACAGCAGCAAAGAACTCGCGACCACCAGTCATTATCCCAGCACAATTACATTGTACAGATTAACATTATACAGATTGCTTCCATACATTACACCATACAAATACCAAGGCAGTACGAAACTGATCAGAGTACACACATTCCAATAGTCTCTGCCTCCATAATGATCATGTAGAAGGTTCTCAGCTCTATCCAACATTATGGACCTAATGAAAAAAACCAAAAGACTGGTTACCGTCATTGCTGCTGCACCCAAGGGGGGGATCACTGCATAGAAATGTATAACTTATTACCTGGCTGTAGTATTTGCCAGTAACACTGGGGCAATGATAGAAGCAGATCCCTGTACTGAGAGGCAGGTGACATTTAAACCTCTGGTTTCTTCATAGCCCCAAAACCATCCCCTGGAAAGGAGAAGATTCGTCTTCACATACATATATATCATTTCTTATAGGTACCTACATAGACAAAGTAGACCTGACTCCAAATAAAGTAATGCCCAGTACTCCTGCTAATAACAAGTAGTCACTAATGGCATTCATCAATTATATTGTCTTTAGAATGACTTACTACTTTCTTGCAGATGTATTTTATATAAGGAGGGGGACATATATGTTCTATGTACCTGTAATACCCATGCTTGTCTTCAGAATACATGAGCTGATCAATACATGGTCTCTGATCCACCTTCTCCTCCCACGTACCCTCCTTCCAGCCTTCAGCATAACCTTGCAGGACATATACTTGCTCAATAAATGGCCCGCCGAATTCTAGAATGTAAAGATATGCATATATTCATATAATAAAACCTGTATAAAAAGAGCATCTGCACATTGCTGAAATTACACACATTTCATATAAGGAAGCGCTAAATATATCTGTGTGAATGGGGCACCATAGAGGATATTACATGGTAACAGGTATACATATGTTATGGACATGTAGCAGGTCTATGCTAAGGTTTTAAAGCTTTTTTTTTAATAGCTGAGCATACACATAAAAACTGGGAAATAATATGAAAATTTAAATATGAAACTTTAGTCATTGTGTTACACGTGATTTTTATAATAAAAGTTTCCACCCCGTGCAAGTGGTTAAGGTACATTTTCCAATGCAACCTGAAGGCCAAGAAACAAGGCCACTCTGTTTATGAGGGTCATCAGATTAAATTAGCACTCACTCGTCATATTAAAATATACATGTCGGTGTAAGGTGCACTATTACCCAGAAATACAAATAAATATATATATATATATACATACTACATATATATATATATATATATATATATATATATACACACACACACATATATATATATATATATATATATATATATATATACATATATATGTGTGTGTGTGTGTGTGTTATTCTTCAATGTCAGAATTGGTTGGTGTATCTTTTATGAAATATATATGTTTAGTTGCTAACATGACTTGCCTGCCAGGAAGTCTTCATATTCAATGACTGGGATGTTTTGGTTAAGGCTGTCAAGATCAAAAAATTCAGCCCAGGGAATGCGCACTTGGTGTATGTCAGGGCTCTGCCAATGATAGAGACGACCCCATGGGGGTAGAACTAACACCCAATCTGAGCTTTTCTGTAACGTCTTAATAAGTGAGGCCATGCGAATGTATACATCTCTGCGCAGGTTAAATCCCTCTGGTGGGTTCACGTCATACAACAGGTACCTGGATGAGAGAAACAACAGAAATGCTTTGAAAAATAACAATACTGATGCATCACATGCTGGCCATACACCCCGCCAAGGTGGCCATACACCCCGCCAAGGTGGCCATACACCCCGCCAAGGTGGCCATACACCCGCCAAGATGGATCACTGCAATACATTGCATCTGTACATATGATGAAATCGGCAGCAATTTACCTAAATCATGCAAGTAAGATTGAGCTATATGATATGTGACCACAGGAGCGCGCATGGAATCATAGCACGATATGAGACTGGTGTATGACCAGCATTACAGGTTGGGTCCTTTCACCCCAGCAGGGCCGATGCTATGTCTCTGGAGGTCTATGGGTGTCTCTGGGCACCCTAGGTGAAACCTAGCACCGCACCCCTCCCAGTCCAGAGGGGGGCACCACCACTGTAGAGGAGCAGAAGGCGCCCTCCCAGGGTGGCCAATTATTTACATGCCAGGTTACCATATAACCATGTAAATGAAAGCAGCAATGGGGTGCTTTGCCACCCCCTGGGTCCGGCACTATAGGTCGTCTAATGGTAGCAGCAGCCCTGGGAATGGGGGCATGATAAAATTCCCCTCCCCCTTCTGCCAGCTCTTGGTTTCTCCCTTTGGGAACCCTACAACTATAAACATAAAACTACAAACTAAATGAAAGTCATTCCCTTATGCCTGCAGGACGGGTTACAAGTGAAGGCCTATGCAGCAGTCTCTATAGGAACATGCTGGTCTGGCTGGATCTGCCACGTCTCCATATCATACCTCCTCCCGGCCGCAGCTGCCCCCACTGGCAGAGATGCCGCTGAATGCCCCGCGCTGAACGATCCGAGGTCTCCGCGGACCCCGGATAACAGAGCAGTAACGAGCCACAACCCGAAGAACAACACGGCGGAGGGAACACAACCGACCGCCATATCCTGGCCGAGAGCAGCGGGACGGAGCACACTTCCGCTCCCAGGCCTTGGCGTTCCGTATCCATGGCGACTGTTGCCGCCCTCCATGACACCTAGGTCCTGGCATTCCGTTGCCGTGGTTACCAGGGATGCCATGTGCTGATCTGATGAACAGGATCTCTCCTTGCCGGTATTTGGTGTGCATACATTGTGATAATACATTATAATATGATATGAATATGTATTTTTATTAAATGTGTCCCAAGCTGAAAAAATGTATTTTATATTATGTTCAGCCTGTGTTGTCATAGCATTAAAAGGTCTAGTGGTCACAGGTCTGCAAACACACATAGCATTGGTAGCAGGTGAAATTATAATCAGGAGAGAGATTGTGATCAATACACTGTACCAAAGGGGTGTGTCCTGTACAGTACTGTAATACTTTACTACTACCACTGTCATGTATTACTACTGTCATTGCTACTACTACTACTGCCACAACTACTTTCATCTACTAATACTGCTATTACTATACTCATGGTTGCCAACTCTCCCGGAATATCAGGGAGACTCCCTGAAAAGTGGGTGATCTCCCTGAATCCCTGAAGTGCTGGATAATCTCCCTGATGCTCATTCAGGTGAAGAAGACATTGTGTTATGATGATAGAAATCACACATTGTGTCCTATTTCTATACCAG
>JABWIB010003589.1:23956-39195 GCA_016617825.1 Platyplectrum ornatum
CCGGGAGTCTCCCGGACATTCCGGGAGAGTCGGCAACCCTGTTCTATACAGATAATGAAGTTACTGGTTCTCCTATATACATCTATTCACAATAAATAGTNACAGTGATTATTTACTGACAATTTAAGAAATAATAAACACTGATGCAGATATTGGCCACATATGGCCACTCCAATGACCCAGGCCCATGTGACTAATATGCGGGTCTGCAGATCACAGAAAGGATAAGTTAGGTTCCGTGTGTGCTTTGACATTGCAAATGGTGCCCCACAAGACAAGTAAGAGACTGAAAGCTTAGCTGATGGAGATTGTTGCAATGCAGCACTACTTCTCCAGCCAGCATAGGACGGATGTCTTGTGATGTGTATGTATTATACATACAGCAGATGGAGCTCTTTTCAAGGTTTTCTTGTCAGCTGTCTCGGTTTTAGGGAGGGAGGAGGACGGTTCACACTAATTCTCTAGATATAAATGCGCTGGAATTTAAACTCATAAAAACAATCACAACCTTTTACGTCTTGGAAATAATTACCCAACTTATAAACTGACGTTTAAACATTTAACACAGCAAAAAACACTTGCATGCAAGCAGGGCTGGTGCCATCTGGCATTTCTGGCAAACGTCATATGGGCCTGTGAAGGATGGTGTGCATAAGGGAGAATAGATATGACAACCTCAGCTGCTGAAAGGGCTCGATCCAGAGCACACAATCTATACACAAAATATGGGACGTGCGTATGCATAACTTTTATAATGCATGTACTAGGTATACACGTTCGGCTGCATCTCCTAGATACATCCAGTTGCATCAGAAGTTGTGCTGGAAATATGTCATTCATCTGCACAATACATAACTACATGAAAATACCTACATGCGGTAACAAGGGGCAGGTACACCTCTGGATTGATCTTGTGTGCATTAATTTTTAACCTGGTTTTTAAATATTTGCACATTTGCTACCTCAGCCAAATCTTTCCTTGTTAATGTTTTGTTATGCAGTTATTGCCTTTTATCTCTACAGAAGGGTTTCTTATGTTAGGATACAAGCTTTGAACATATGCAGCAATATTACTTGCATATATCTCCAAATAATTACTGTCATCCCCAGTGTCAAAATTAGACCCCTCCCCCTCAGGCAATACTGAAAATGTTTCCTTCTGGAAGCTTCCCAATAGACCGTTCTTCTTCTTCCATCTGTAACCACACATTTGCCTAAAGGACATGTACCCAGTGCCACGCCACCCTATGGAGAAGAATTTCCACCACCATCTTGTAGAATGACACCAATATCTTATCCTTCTCATCATATATATATAGGATGAGAAGCAGTGGTCGAAGTGGAAATTTAGAAGTGGGGGTATGGACATTCAGAAGTGGGGGTATGNAAACATAGGAAATAATGGAAGTCAATGGAGATTTGAAATGTTTCCATTACATCAGTGGGAGAAGTGCCGGTATGTCATACCCCCGTATACCCCCCCACTTCGAGCCCTGATGAGAAGGATATATATATATTTATATACATATTTATATAAACCTAATAATGCAAGTAATTTTCATGGTATTATTATTATATCTTACTAAATATTACAATGTAATTTAAATGTTTTTAGTCTTTAGTCTGTGTTGGAAGCATCCTCTGGAGCAATCTGATCATCCTTGTGCCCCACTAACCAGCGCAATATTGTGGAATATTGTGCACATAACAACTACACCCAGAGCATTCAAGAGCAGCAAGAATAGGCTGCAGCACCTGTATTGAAAAAGGACAGTTAAACTGAGTTTATAATAAAATATAATAAACTACAAAATAGGTTGAAGCCTCAGATCATTATTTTACCATTGCATTAATTTTTTCCATATTACCTGAACAATAAGGACATGATTTGGTAAGATATTTGGTTTATTAATACACCAAAAGTATTACAAACAGCGGTATGTACATCACAAGGTAAGGATTCACACTATGGCAATGGTGGTACAGAACAGCATACAAGGGCAGTGACAAAGATAAAAGCAACATACAATGAACAAAATAATTCTGGAAAGAGTACCATATACCTCGTGGATTGAGCAGCCATGGGATTGGGGGGAGGCGGGAAGGGACAAAATTAACGGGGAGAGAGGGCTAGAAAGGTGGCGTGTCATTGCCCACCAACCGGAGCAGATACCATGTAACCGAGGAATAGATGCGGAGCGGAAAGAGTCAGAGAGAGTTGTCCAAACCTGGAAAAAGAGCGTCTCTTCCCAGTTCACGCAGAATAAGTGTCATTTGTCCGGAAGAGGGAAAAGGGGGAAGGGCAGGGCTGATCCACATTTGGAGTATAGTTTTTTTGCCTGCTGCGCTAATGCAGAGCAATAGTTTCCTATGTGCTCTGGTATATCGTCCACCAGTGGGGAGAATGCTGAGCAACACCCTTTCTGGGGTTAGGGGCAAGTGTGGGACTAGACGGAGTTCGGCAAAGCGCTTGATAGAGAGCAAGAGCCGCCGTAAAAGTGGACTGTTCCATAGACAGTGGAAGAGATCCGCGTCATGTGAGGCACAGCGGGGGTACGCCCTGGAGGTGGTGAGACCAGCTGGAAGCGTCTTAGAGGGGAAAAGTAAGAGAAATGAAACAGTTTCAAAAACATGTCCTGGGCAGAGGGGAGAGTACGTCTGGTGAAATTAAGGGCTTTAAGAAGGTCATCACAAGTCAGTGGAGAGAGCAGGATCATCCATCTAGCCACCCTGCCCCTCAGTGTGTTACAATATAGGGAAACTCAGAGGAAAGCATAAAAAGAGGCTATTATCCGGTGCTTTAGGGAAGGAGAGCTTGGCAGGGTATCAAGGCGGTTGGACCAGTCAGCTGGAGGACGAAGAGGGCATAGTGGTGGGCCTGGAATTAGGGGATCAGGAATTTATTCAGGAAAGGAAATTATTGGGAATAATAGAATAGAATGGGCGGCCATCGACGTTTTAGAAAATATCAGCCATCGCGCAGAGGTAACTTCGGTGCCAGGAACCAAAAGGGAAAACAGCCGAGCCATTTTGGAAGGCTGGATTGCGAAAAAGCCAAGGTGAAGAGAGTTGTGGGCATTGAGGTTGAGTCCATGACAGACCGTGTGCCACATCTTCCTGGTCAGCCAAAGGAGGGGAGTATCCCAGTGCTCCTGGGGGATCCCCTGGTCGCAGGAATGGAGGAAACTTGTGAAAATGAGGTCAGGCACCAACAGGATTGGCAAGATATATGTAAATATATTGCTTAATTAACATTTCATTGTAAGATCTGCATGTGTGCCATCAGCTACCCCACTAATATTAGGGAAGCCAGCTGTTTAATTGGCAACAGACGACATCATCCAGAGGCAGATGGATAAAGTGATCTATTCTAGGAATGAACACCCTCAGTACCTGTTTTACATTCCTGCGGTTTCGTAAATCTAGCCCCTAGACTGAAATTTACTGGACTGCGGAGTTTGTAAAGTGGGGATGTTGCCCACAGGAACCAAGCAAATTCAACCTCAACCTCAATTTAATTTTACATACTGGAGAATGTGCGCTTGTATCTGCATACTGCTATGGGCAACATCCCCACATTTCCAGTCCAGCAGTACATTTTGGCCCTGGAGAGTACTTCTCATGTAATAAAAAATGAGTTGAGGAGGCAGCCATGGAAAAGGTAAGTGCTATTTAAGGATTTTATGTCTTTTTGTGAGGGGGGATTTTTATTATTCTGAACACATTTTGGTGTGTAAAATTTAACACATATGCCTAAATTCACTAAGCAAGGAGATCGCAGCAGCCGTCCCTCCACCCCTCGGTAGGAGACTGGCACACTGTACTGGTGTGCAGGACCCTGCCAGGAGCGTGCCTAAACTCACTCAGATGCCATTATTGCCATTTACGTGAGATTAAATAAACACGACGGCCTCCCGCGCTGATGTTTAGACGTTGTGACGTCACAACGTCCTGGCATTACGTGGGGGGCCCGGGAGTTTGTGAGTCCCGGGCCTGGGTGATTGTTGCGGTGGCCCTGCTTCATCATAGCTATCCAGGACTGCAGGAGAGGTCCAATGCATGACCCTGTCAACCATGTGGCATAAACCTGCAACTGCTGGGTCTTAAATAGGTATCCCAAAGTTAGAATTTTGCAATAGATTGTGTTACAAAATAATAAGGCAGCTATATGTGTTTGTATTATCATGCAGCCGACTACTACACTCTGTAATGGTATTTTTATTGTATAAGTGCCAGGCAAGCTTCACTTCAGGCAGAGCACATGTAGTGTCTAGGAACCTGCTCCAAGCAGCTTGGACAAGTGCAATTAGTTTGTGACTAGATCGCACAATAATATCTCTTCTATATCTTACTTTAAAAATTTTAAACAAATCTATTTACTGATTACATAATGGACGCAGAGCCACAAACCCAAAGGTAACGTATAGCAGAAGTCCTTACAGTACACAAAGAAATACACTTCCACATAATATAATTCCAGCATGTGACGGCTTCATGGCTCCATGTTTAAGCTGGGTACACACCTGTGATTGCGCTACATTTTTTCAGCAGGAGTAAAAATACTACTCATAGCATTTTAAAGGAGTATTTCTTGCTAAAGGGAAGAATTGTATTTTTTTGTGGCAATTAAATTAAATGGTAATGTGGTCTACAATGGTTCAAACTCACCATTAATAAGTAATGACTGTGTGTTGGATGGTCTCTTCTTAAATAGGGAGGTGGAAACATTTGATACTACTTTACCTTTAAATTTAATTACAAAATTAAATGCTCTTCTGGCAGGCTAATGCCAAAGGCGGGGGGAGAGAAGAAATAAAAAAAAGAGAGCATCCCCTTATATTATATGATATCCTTATATTTAAATATACCCTTAAATACTAAATGAAATAAAATATATAGAAATATATTAAATAATAAAATATTATTATACTACACTATATATAGTAATAGATAATTATATTATTATGATAAAATAATAAATATAATATACCTGTACCTAGCGCATGGCTGTCAAGGGGCAGGACATAGACTGGGCACTGAAGTGACAAAACTTTCTCCATGTCAGTGACACCCAGCTCCTAGAACAGTGACACTGATTGGAGCAGTCAGTCAGCGGGACAGACACATAGCGAGTGACAGCAGCCCACCCACTTTAAACAAGCCAGCACCCCCAGCACTTCCTCCCCCACTGACAGCCCCGTCATCCTCACTGACTCCTCTGCAGGCATCAGCAGACAGTGTGCAGACACGTTATTGCGATCACTGCCCTAGTGTGTACTATTATGACACAGTATTTTGTAGACAGGATTAGACAGGAGCAGTATTATAGATGGATTGATTATTTGATTGACATATATATATATTTTTTTTAAACATGGATTTCTGCAGTTTTTCTAAATTTGTTTATTTTTGGTGTAGTAATAATTTGTTAAAGCTGATATACAAGACATCTTGATGATACAGTTGCATCCCATAAGCAGCTGTGTTTCAGATTCCAGAGTATAACAAATCTGCGGAATTACATTATTGCATGAATAAAATGCACAGAAAGGAAAAGGGCAATCTATTTACAAAGATTTGCAAGATTGCATCAACAAACCAATAAATCAAATGAATCTGAGGTTAGCACTAAGCGAGGCTTTCAGGAATGTCTTTATCACATTTCCGCAGCAATTTACTATCTGTGATTATTTAACCACAAGGTTGGTAGCAGGCTGCAGGACATGGTATACAGACACTTTGTAAATCCTTAATGCTGTTTACAATATACTGGTATAGGTAAGCCGTAAGCCAGAAATGTTTGCCATTTTCCACATTCCAAGCATAACAAAAAATGTATTCCACCCCTCTCTGTCCTCAGCAGTCCACATACACCTTGTTCCAACTGTAACAGAAGTCAGCAATTATTGTTTGTTCCTCCACAGCCAATCAGAGGCCACAGGGTATGAATGGCCAATCAGAGGCAGGGTTATAATACATATTACTTTTATAAACTTTATTGAAGAAAAAATGTTTAATGCAAAGAGTTAGATACTGGTACATTATCATTACAAATAAACCTATATATAAGTGCACACATTTCATACTGTTTCGTATCAACTTTACTGTAGTGATAACCACAAATGAATGAGATCAAATATATTCAAGGTCAAAGTATATGCAAACTGATTTATTACAGCATATTAAAATTACGTTAATTAAAAATAATATGTTAAGTGCAAGGAAAAGTGTTATGAAATAGTTATACTTAAATAAATCTACTGCTAGTACTTCACAATATAATAAAGAGATTTGAGTGTCCTCTATACAATTCCCTGTTATTTAAGCATTGCAGTGATTACCACCCCAACACATACAGCATCCTAGTGACTGCCATTTTATAATCATACATTTTCAATGGCCAGTACCCTAGTTCTCATCAATGGGACTTGAAATGGTTATAAGCAGAAATGCAGGCAGCATTAACCCCCCCAAAAAATAATATAAAACTGGGAGGGCAGACGGCCGGAGGACGGTGTCACCTCACTGCCCTCCTCTGTAGTTTAGAAGTGGCGGAACGTGACGTCATGACGTCATGCCACACATCACTTGCCAGCGAGAGGGTGTGGTGCTAGGTCTCCCTAGGGCGCCGGCAGACCTAGTACCGGCCCTCAATATTCCACATTTAATTGACCAGATCTAAACTTATGAATTAACCCTGATTTCCATGCTTTAGAATTGGAGTTGGTTTGTTTGTGGATGCATTCATGCAATCCTTTATCCAGGATTTCAGTGATGAACACGACATCCATATATATATATATATATATATATATATATATATATATATATTTATTGCCATGCTATATGCAGATACATATGCTTTTGTTTCTGTAGGTCAAGTGATTTAAACCTGCTTAGTATGCATTTATAGCCATTCACCCAATAGCGTGAAAACTTGTACGGTAATGGCGTTCTCTCGCATAGCATGGGAAAAAAATAAAATGATTAAATATGAGGTGTCCGCAGTAAGTTGCTGTACTGGGGCCCAGAATTTCTCTTGGTGGCCCTGCCAATAATCCAGTGTACAAAGTGTATGTATATGGCAGTGACCCATATCCAGTGTTTTAATAGTACAGATATTAAATTAAATGTATCTAAACTGAGTACATAATACAGTGTTTTCACACAATGTATGCTCCAATGAAACGATAAACCAGTGTTTGGAACAATATGGTATTAATGTGTAAGATGCAACAATCATGCAAGGTGCATCAAATTGTGATACTGTATCTTTCTAATTTTACAGAGCAGACATTGAAACATTGTCAGAAGAACAGAAGAAAATGACAGTAAATCTTGTGTAGATTATCAGGCACTTTCAGGAGTATATGAAAGCATTAAATTTATACCCTGTTGACACAGAAGGCTATTACCTGGGTAATTCAGTCAACTTCCGGGGTTGACTAAACTCGGGTAGTGTGCTCAGTGTGAATGGCGCTAAAATTACTACTAACTACCCTGGTTCAGTGTGAACAGTGTTGACCAGGGTAGTTTGTAAATTAACATGGTAAATTTGTGAATTACAAGGGACCCANAGACCCACAGCTAACTCTGCTCGTTAAAAACAGATTTACCAGGGTAGTCTGTACAGGGTGTTTGTAACATTTATGCAGTGAGTACCCAACTTTACATTCATCTTCATATTGTCAATGATATATTTTCATGCCACCACATAACTGTCCATTCAACCTAGAAATATTTCTCCAGTTTATAACATTTATTAATAATTACACATACCCTTCAACTGTCCTGCTTTCAGCGGGACAGTCTCACTTTTTTTCAACACAGTGCTGCGAGTTGCAGCATCAAAAAGAGGCGGAGAGGGCGGGTTGTGGCGGGGTCGGGCGGGTCCGTGGGCTGGGCTTATGTGTCCCGCGGCCAGGACCATCAAAGTTGGGAGGTATGCTTACATGCTCGCATGTTAAACTTTAAAATAGAGATTCTCAGAGTTCTCCATATGTTGCCTATAGCAACTCATCAGATTGGAGCTGACATTCTCCAGCATGTAAAATAAAAATGAGAGCTACAATCTGATTGGTCACTATGGGCAACATCTCTACTTTTCCATTCCCACAGTTTAGTGAATAAGGGTCCAGAATAAGTGGGAATTGGCATACAAGTGAGAACATGTTATGGGGGTCAGGGACAAGTCTGCTCAGACATCTATAGCCTCATTCATTATTTATGTATTTTCATTAGAGAGAGAGAAGTAGCTGCGCTCTACATGAATTAAAACCATATACTGAGTTTGTGTCTCATACATATGATGCGCACATTGTTCAGATGTCTCTATAGTGATTGGTATTCATAGAAGGAGAACAGAGAATCACATCATTTGGGCACTTGCGCAGACTACATGTTGCTATAGAAACAAAGTGTGTCACAGCTGAGCAGAGAACAAACGAATGAACGAGTCTATTTGTGTGTCTGACAAATAATATTTGTATGGATCCACTGGGATTAAGAGCAGCGCTGGGAGATCTTTTACCTTTTCACAACCCGTCACAGATAGGTTATCTCAAAAACAAAAGCAAAAAATTTGAAATAAAAATAAATAAATAAAAATAAACAAATTTAACTAAGTAAATGTATGTGTGTGTGTATATATATATATATATATATATATATATATTATCATTTTACATATAGATATGCAAATTGTCAGTGTAAAGCAGCTATGGTTCATTTCATTAGTGTTTTTTTGCACACAAGTTGCTATTTACTGCTTTGCTTTGACGACTACATGACATAATACAGAGGCCTACGTTTACTAAGCAGGGAAATGCTTAGTTGCTCATAGCAACCAATCAGCTTCGAGCTCACATTCTCCAGTATGTAAAATGAAACTGAGAGCTTGTATCTGATTGGTTGCTATGGGCAACATCCCCACTTTCCAATTTCCCTGCGGTCTCCCTGCTTAGTAAATATAGTCCAGAGACACTCAAGGTCTGGAAAGTTACACCTGATGAAAATCTCTTTGTATTAAACTAATTTTATTGCATGTAGGGAGAATAGATGTATTCTGCTTATGGCACACAGATGCTAAGCAGCTTTACCATTACACTGTTATTTATCTTGGTATGGGTAACATCGCTATCCCTGGACACACTACAGGTGGACTTCCTGGTAGTCGGAGCCTGTGTGTAGCATTTAAAACCCCAATTAAATGCTATGTTGCAATACCAGTGTGTAGTAAAGGTATGCCACTATGATACCAGTACTATGCTGGCATTTAAAAAAGAAATAATTATAAAGTCACCCAATTCTCCTATTACTGTGAATACTGTATATATTTAATCCTGCATTTATTGTACTGGTTCAAGATCTGCATGTTAATATCACTGGGAGCCAACAATACAGTGTATTAAAAGGGGTAAATGTGTTTCTGCTGAATTCACATCTAAATGTATCATCCTAATTCGCAAAGACAGTATAACAGCTCCTGGAAGACTTTCAGCTCGTGTGTTTCCATGGTAACATGGCTTGGTAAATACATGACGTTACCTGAATAGAAACACATATGCATCGGAAGGTGATGGTTTCATCCTTCAACCGAACATCAACCAATAGGCTGTTCCCTTTTCCGATGATCATCAGCGTCATTTAAGCATAATAAGTGACAGGCTAATATTAATTCAAATATGAATGCTGGTTTACAACCTGCATCATTATATATCTAAAATGCCCCTTGTAGTTTCTGCAGTAGTGTATATGTGTGTGTATATATATATATATATATACACACACATTCAAAATATGTATGATTCAAAATGTAAGTTTACAGAATATTGGTGCAATTTTGGGTTTACAGTTCCAGCATTTTATTTTCCATCTAAATCAATAAATACATCAATAAATTAATTACTGTGAGTATCTATACCCATTAATGAATAGGTAATGCAGCACCTCTCACTTCTACTGCTGACAGTGGTGATCCAGGTATAGAAGGGGGTAAGTGGGGTTGTGCACAGTGTTTGGCTTATGTCATCCAAGTATGACATTTCAGGATGTTTTATGTATGCCTAATGATCATATAATCATACCTGAGCATTGCAGTTACAATATTTGGCTTTTTGAATATCAGGACAACCACCAATAAACATTGTATTGTATGGCCAGCTTTAGTGTAGTCATGTGGCTTGAAGCAGTGGAGTAACTATTGAGGGTGCAAAGGGTGCAACTGCTATGGTGCCTGACCGCACACAACACAGTCCTGTTATTGCATTCACTCTTTTATTGCATTCACATTATTCTAACATGGTCATTTCTTTCCATTCCATTGAGAATGTTGTTACTCATATCCTCATTATTACAATTGTCTGCAATGGATATTTTATATCTATATTGCTTCCTCAGATGCATTTGCAGGGCCACAGTTTCCTAGCACCCGAGCAAAGGCTTCACTAACAGCTTCACTGCCACAGACAGACTTCATCATGTTGGGTCTACCTTAATATTTCTGCATCAGAAAACAAAAAATAGTTGCCATTGCTTACCTATACTGTTCTGTACTGTATTATAATAAGTCCTGCCCATTTGCCCAGCCTAGTCCCTTTCTTGCGACTAGATCCTGCAAATTTCCTAGAAGCACGTATGTGCACTGCAGAGGCTCGAACTACGGGATTGAAAAAGTTAAGATGTTGCCCATAGCAACCAATTAGATTCTAGCTGACATTCTCTTGGAAACTAGAACCTGTTTGGTTGCCATGGGCAACATTTCCCCTTTTCCAATGCCACAGTAATAAATATAGGCCCAGATGTTTCGGTAGCTATTTCTATGCTAGAAATTCCATCCACCGGGCCAGCCTTTCTCCCGTGCCCATCTTAATGACGATATGTAGACAGTGGGGTTCGTTCCACAGTGATGTACCAGTTAAAGAGTCTGTTAGGACTGGGTAGTAATATACCCTGATGCATATAATAATATTGCACTTCTTTGTCTTTTTCTAGCAGTATAAGCCCCATACTCGTCTATCTATTATTAAAACATATTGAACGTTACATACATGAGTTCATTATATTATACAGATGAGACTGGAAAGATCAAACTGATTTTACTAGGACAGAGTTCTAAGAATCATCTCCAACAACATTGTGTAACAAAGTGACAAAGATTATGTCAGCGTTTTATACACTAGAAGAACTGTTATCTACTCGTTAGAGAATCAAAGAGAAAGAACAGACACAATACTCAAAGAGTTCCAGATTGCAGAGTCACCTGCACACAATAGCTTAAAGAAACATGTTATGCAGCAATGGAAAGGCATCCTCACCAATTGTTCATTCAATCGATCGACCTATTAATGTCCACATGTGAAGCAGAACTTACTCATATAGAGGATGAAACAGATACCTTAGGTAAAGATCAATTACCCTTCACATCTCAGTGGATTTAATGAAACTAGCACAGCAGAAATTGCAGACAATACTTTTTTTTGATGAATTTCTATAAGTAACATATTCACAAATACGAACAGAAAAACAGGCGTTACGGTACGCGACAAACCAGAATGAAGTGCTTTCCAGATACAACTTCAAGTCACCTGTGTCTACCACCTAGCTGTGTGTGGTGGCACTGCCAGACCAAGCCCCATCCTCAGGCCAGCACCACTGGTGAGTGCCACCCTTGCACATGTCACGTCCCAAACACATCTGGCATATAAACATAT
Organism: Platyplectrum ornatum; assembly: GCA_016617825.1. NCBI lineage: Eukaryota > Metazoa > Chordata > Amphibia > Anura > Limnodynastidae > Platyplectrum > Platyplectrum ornatum. The sequence continues at coordinate 35,668 of JABWIB010003589.1, forward strand.
AAACCACGATGGCTTCAAGCTGTTTGTAAGACACTAGAATAATACAGAACCAGATATAGAATAATTTACTAGAGATACCAAGGCAAGTTACACATAACCTCTATGTCAAATGAATGTAGAATGTATGCAAAATATTTTATATTTATTACCAAGCAAACATGAATCAAAAATCATATTTCACTGATATGTCAGTGCCTATAGATTTATCGGAAAGGTACACTCTTCTTTAGGAAAACACTATTTACCAGATGATTACTTATCTAATGACCACATGACATTATCTATGTGACGTTAACGTTAACTATGTGAACTGTCATTTTATTCACAGCATTTTGAGGCTTGTAAAGGACTTTTGTATAGACCAGGGGTAGGCAACCTTAATCATTCAGTTTCTCCAAAACTCCAAAAGTGAAATTTAATATAACAGTGTATGTACGATGGCCATCGTTTCAATTGCTATTAATTTTCATCAGGTCAATAGTAAGACAAAAAACCTGATGAAAATTGCCTAATAGTGATTGAAAATGTGGCCATTGTACACACACACACACACACACGACCCTTTAACACACACACAACATATATATATATATATATATATATATATATATCCATGACTCACAGGATATACTCCCCTTATAGTCTGGAGAGACCGGAGACAGAATTTGTAAATTAATTAGATATAATATATGCTTGTCGGCAACACTACAATGATTTTATATTAATTAAAACTGTGTTGAGTTAAATGGTATATATGGTCCCCTCCATGCCAATATTCATTGCCCTCCAGTCGCCACTCAGTGTACATAGAACATAGCAGGTGGCACCCTAAAATCATATTTTATTAATAGCAGGCGGATTAGGTGGTATATTATAAATGCATTTATGGGTACCATTTCATGTGTCCAGCTGTTCTATAGATAGAAACTATAATTCTCCATTAACACAACATCTAAAGGCGGGACAATCACACAAAAGCGGGCCTGTCCCACTAAAATCGGGACAGTTGGGAGGTATGCATATGACTGTACAAGGTGCAGATACTGATCACTTGGAAGTGCTTAAGTCTGGATCCAGCCAATCATCACTCAGCACACCAATCACTGCCTTTCTATATTCTCTATATTTCCCTGTCAGCTGCATTGTACATCGCTGTGTATCATCTGTAGAGGTGTGTGTGTGTCACATGTGTGTGTGTGTTTGTGAGTTTCCCGGGTAAATGGCTTTAGGTCTATACAGTCTCTGGGCTGGAGTCTGGATCTATGGGCGTTGACATGGGAGGAGTTCTCAGAACGCAGGGTTTCTACTACAGGGGCGTGGATATGGTAATAGAAGGGCGTGGATATGGTAATAGAAGGGCGTGGATATGGTAATAGGAGGGCGTGGATATGGTAGTAGGGGGCGGCGCCGGTTCAATCCCCAGCTCATCCGAAGCCGCTGCTGATCAAAGCTACCCGAGCATCCCGAGCGCTGCAGCCGAAGAGTAACGAGCCGGTGAGTACGAGCTGCTTCCCCTAATCTACCGGCTAATGTCATGTTACCGGAATANGCTGTGGTAAGCCAGCCCTGGCCGCTGCTGTTACCGGTAATGTACCGCGATCATGCAGGAATAAGCAGGTTCATATAATGGTAAAGTGCTTCATATCATCCTATGACATGCTCCTCATACCCAGTGTATCACATCTGATCTCAGCATTGTCCCTGATCTTGTATTGAATATTAGTAAATGTCTTCTCTGCCAGGGGTTGTATATACCCCCTTATTACAGGTCTCATTGCTGTGTATAAGCAGCTACCTTTAATCTTCACTTACCCATCAGATATTACCCATCATATATTACCCATCATATATTACCCATCATATATNATATTACCCATCATATATTACCCATCAGATATTACCCATCATATATTACCCATTAGATATTACCCATCATATATTACCCATCAGATTATGTATTTATTGTGTGTCACACAGATGTGTGTGCTGCTGTGTTACATGAATTATCTCCCCCAGTTGCAGGCAACAGGCATCACATTTTCATAATAGTAAATAATGACTTAATATTGCACCCCCCTGTTATTCTGGAAATCCATTCTCATTGTGTGCGGGCTGTGTTATGTCTATGATGGGAGGGGGGCACATACTTTGGCATGTAATGGCCCGGCCATAGTCTTATGAGTTCTCTATGTAGCCTCAGTCCCTGGACACCGCTTGTCTGCATTGCAGTGATATAGAAGACATAGCACTGGGAAATGCGTGTGTGTATGGACTACAGCACTTACTGGGCTAAATTCATGTTTGGATCGCACATTTTTGCCTCCCATCCCTGCAATGCAACTACCCATGTATTCCAGCCTGGGGCGCATTATGCCTGCAGTGCACCAGTGCTATACACTGACAGCAATGAGGAATAGTCACACAACATTGTGCAGCGGAAGCGAGACTCAGGGCTCTTGGAAATTGTGCATATATGAGAAGCAGTCATTGTGAGATACCTTCTTGTCACTAGCAGAAAATGACACCTGTGACAAAGGACACATCATGATGATAAAGGAAAGTGACTCTAAAAGGAGTTGTGTAGGTGGCAAGAAGCATTGATTATTTTATCCACTTTACATATAGAGAGGCATATAGTGAAACCCGTCCTATGACAGCTTTCTGCATGCCTATGGCATTTAATCAGAGTTAGAATGTCACAGGTACTGTTACAGATCATCTGTATTTTGTAAAGGTGTCGGAGCGTAGAGAATGAATTGTTCTCCGGTCTATATATCTATGAAGATGTATAGGTTTTATCATATAGAACCATAACTTATATTTAAAACACAGCTTTTTCATTAGGCCTCTAACTATAAAAACTACTGAACCATGTGAGATCTCTTGTTAGAGTCCATAGTAAAAATAATGTACAGTGCAGAGGGTTCAGAATATAAGCACTGCCGGTGATTTCTAGCCTTCTTGATCAAGAGAAACCAAATATATTGTAAATATATCATATTGTAAATATATTTATATGTAATATATTATATATGTAATGAATAAACGCACCCATGAGATGTGCCTGCAGTCACTATAGAATATTCCAGAGCAGGCTGTTAGTAGGAAGGCAAGCAGCAGACAAAGAAAGGCTAGCATCAGTGCTTGCTACAAGCAAAAGACGCATGCTCAGAGAATAGGAAGCTTTATGATCCCTGACAGCTAAATTGTATATACAGCCCAACCCTGCCTTTATGATGGCACCTACAGCTGTGGGGGTGTTAACTTAAAGATCCTGTTTAACATGTGTGGCATTACACAGAATTCTATCTATCTATCTATCTATCTATCTATCTATCTATCACATATCTATCTATCTATCTATCTCAGAGCTCGAAGTGGGGGTGTATACGGGGGTATGCCATACTGGCACTTCTCCCTCTGATGTAATAGAAAAATTTTAAATCTCCATTGATTACCATTATTTTCTATGTTTCCATACCGTCTCTTCTAAATGTCCATACCACTACTTCTAAATTTCCACTTCGA
>JABWIB010003591.1:0-19204 GCA_016617825.1 Platyplectrum ornatum
TAGTTTTAAATACACAATGGGGCAGACTGGATGGGCCATGTGGCTCTTATCTGCCGTCACTTTCTATGTTTCTATGTTTCCATGTTTCTATATAGACTCTAAACTCTGTTGAAATACTTTTTAAATATAGTCAGAGGAAATTTGACTGTTTGCTATGTGTATTTTGGGAAGTTTTGTATCAGAGAATGAATCTTACATTATATCTATTTTAGCCATTACATATGTCTGCTTTTTGTTTACTGCTTTCGGCTCTTTTTATATTTTGAACATTTCAAGGTTTAAAAAGCTGAGATAAGAGATAATGGGGTATATTTACTAAGCGGTGACATTGCAATGAGAGGAAAGTGGGGATTGGAAAGATTTAAGTTCACAGTCTCCGGTGTGTAAAATGAAAGTTTGAATCTGATTGGTTGCTATGGACAACATCCCCACTTTCCAATCTCACTGCAATCTCACCGCTTAGTAAATATACTCCAAAGTACTTATTTTAGAACTGTTTTTATTAAGCTAAAAATTACCTGATTTATTGCTTATTATTGTAGATAAATTATAAAACATGTTAACCGTAATTATTGTCAAATTTTACTTAAACTAAATACTATTAAATGTAAACTACAGACTACTTAGAGGTTAAATATCACAGTGCAATATTTCAGTTCACCTTTAAAATGTAAATATAAATGTTAATCGTTCATTTCCAACCTTTACTGAGCCACAGAGTCAAGTGAAAATAGTAATTAGCGAATTGTTTTGGAACAAATATGTTGACAGATGACATTCATTTTAATAGAACTGTCTATACAGTAGTTTGTCTTCTTTTATATTTAAATGTTAATGGGGGTTACTTAACTATTCCTGAGTGATACAAATGTCCTTATCCCATGTCTAGGCAGGTTTTATCGTATGGAAATGGGAAGAGGATATGACCTTAAGTTGATCTACACAGTTTGGTTTGTATTAGCCCTCATGTAACTTTTAATAAACATATTGTCAAGTCTTAGGTTTGTGTTAATATCCGCAGGCACATGAATTCTTTCCCGTTTTCCTGGGGATAGCCTGAGATTCAAGACAAAGCATCATTCAGACAGCATTGCTGGGTGATATCACAAGGCAAAAGAAATAAACAACCTGAGGGTATAATTATATTGTAGAAAACCTAACTGGAAGCTATGTTGGATGATCAAACTGAGAATCGTGTGAGATATATTACTTTATCAAGAGCCAGTTTACAAAATAGCTATAGAACCCAAACATTTGTTATGTAATGTCATTTGTAATTATGGCAAAGCCCTATTCAAATTTTCCAAAACTCTTAATTGTCTTTTTATTACTACCTTTCAAATTATATAAATAAAAAAACAGATTACATTTTGGCTGAATTCAGTGAATTGTTCTGCATGTGAATGCCTAAGTCACGAATATAGAGTTATCCATAATTACTGAGCCACACTATCCCTGATTTCATGTGCCGCAACCTTCCCACTGCCATGAATGGAACCTCCGACATTCAGGGTAACCTATCACCTCTGTAGGAAGTGTCATTACTCTTGTATCAGAATAGGTTGGGCTAGTCCCCTGCCCAATCTGAAGGTAATGGGATGGGGTAGAGCAACAGTTCAGAAAAATAATATGACTGTTGCTATTCAGCATTGAAATACCTCTTTTCCACCAATAACTCAGGTTCAGACCTGGGTTTGTACCCTGCATTTTTCCCAGGTCAAATAAAAAACACCTTTTCCACTGCAAGGTGAACCTGGGTTGACACCGTTACCATTGAATGGAGTAGAGTTTTGTTACCTTTATGCTTTAAAGGGAAACCCCTTTTCCACTGCGCGACCTGGGTAAAAACCTGGGTCACTTTACCTGGGTTTAATTTCTTGGGACCCTTTTCCACCAAACTAAACCTGGATGTATGTACATAAACCCATGTTTTTTTGTCAGTGGAAAAGGGGTATAAGAATTTTCCCCAGAGGTTTGTAAATTTTCTCCCTCCTAGGTTACGATCATATTTTCTATTGCACACCCCTCACATGGATGGAAAATTGTCCACTTACAAACAGGGTCATCAAGAGAAATTCTGTGCTATGATATAGAAATTCCTTGGGGCCCCCTCATATTTAATCATTTAAAAAATTTCCGCACTATCCCTAAATTATAGTCTGTGTGGTTTATCTGAGAATGGTCCTTTACAGCAGAGGAAGATTGATTAACCCTTGAGGTCAGATTTGGTACAACCCCCTTACAGGACATGGTCAGGTCAGCAGAGGGAGGGTTAAAAAAAACACAGTGCAGGGTTTGGGAAACAAGAGAAGACTCCTTGCACTAGCAGCAAGCTCCTATGCTATTAACCAGTGCAGCATCATAGACGAAGTCATTTCAGATCTTCCATTCATCTTACCAATACAAGTTCTAAACCATACTACAAACACAGCCCTATGCACAAGTGTGCTGTGTGTGATGAGTCACACCTCACGTATGTGGTCAGCGTTACAATCGCTGGTCCTGTTTAAAGCACAGTTTAAATGGGCAGGTGACGTCTTATTGCTGTCATTATAATAAGAGTTTGGTAGGGAGTCTATAAGCTAAGAACAAAGACCCTGAAATGTCTAACAAAGAACAATCAGGATACTACCTCATTTAACCCAGCTCATAACCAATTCATTCAAAGTACTTTCATTCAAAGTAAGTCATATGTTAATTAATTCCTTTTGAGGAAAGATTATTTTTACTACTTTTATTACCCTTCTGTTATGCCTGCAGGGCAGGAGTTAGAAATAGGAATAACACATAGAAGCTGGGTACACAGCTATGCTATTATGCAATGTATTGGCTTCATACATACAATAAAATCTTTTTTGAACCATCACAATTTTATAAAATTAAATATCTATAGTTTGTGTATATCATAAATACAAACCCCACAGTAAAATGTAAGTGTTAAGAAACATTGAAGGCAAACGTACACATAGCTAATGTTTATACAGAGAATTTGTAAAGAGTTAATACATACTGAATTTAGGAATTTACTCACAGGAATGGTCTGGGCATTATCAAAACAAACCCATGTCATACTCCTCATAGTCAGTATATGGCAAGACCAGTATCCCAAATGATCATATCACTCACAAATGACCACATAAGGGGCAGATCAGAAATTTACAGAAGTAAATATGTATGCACACAAAAGTTCCACTTTGCCAGATTGTCAGAAAAAGTGGCACACGATCACATTTGTCTGACAACTTTACATTGTTGATCGTGAGTTGTAAGACATTCATAAAATATTTTACTACTAAAAACCAAGACTGAGGAAGCGTACAATATCATTCCAAGCGGTCTGGAATAGTATGATTGGCGCGATAATTACAAACAGTAGGTGTGTGAAGAGCTCAACTGAAACATGACAAATGTAAATTTATGTGATAATAAGATAATAGGAGCAATTCCTGGAAATGTGACATATATAAAATAGACTCGGTCACATTAAAACAGTAAGACCCCTCTGAAACATTATATAAAGTAATGTAACCAGGTCAGCTATTTGTGAGTTGGTTGGAGTTACTCAGTATAATATATATCTTATTTAGTCTATTTTTAAAAACCATCTGTATTTATTTATTAAATACACAAATGATTATATCTAAAAGGTGCCTACAAATCGGCTAAAGTGTATTCAGAATAACACACCTGGGTTGCAAGTATTGCTTCTACATGTTGTAAAAAAGCTAATCATTTATACGGTGTAGTTGTATTTCTTAATTGTAGATTTTTGTAAAATATAATCTTATACAAATTATCATGTTATTTATTGTTATACTGTTTAGGCAACTGAAATAAAAATAACTCCCGTAAAACTCTAATAAACTCTATAATAATATAGTCTAGTTCTATCATATGAAAATTAGGGATCCCTTACCCTGTGACTGCCTATTTCTATATATACTCTATTTCTCTGGTTTCAGTTTTCTAATTGTGTCCTATATAAGTAAATTTGCTGAATAAGGAGACTAAAATGTACATGTTATCTATCCTTCAGTAATACTGTAATTCATTTTATTAATTTGGCTGAAACTTTTGTCCTGAAAAAGCATTGCTCACTGAGTTACACGTAATGTAAGATATGACTTTCATACTGACTAAAATTCATTATTTCTGAAATACCTGGCCCGGCTTGAATTATTAAGCCCTCATAGGAATGGCATGTTAAGGCATAGTGAACAATTGATGTGATAGATAGTGGGATGGCGTTTCACCAGTGGCATTCTCTCTAATACCTGAACATAAGGATCCTGTAATGTATAAATGAATTCCCTTTACTTTTTGTGGTGCTCAGTGCAATCAACCGACTGTTACATAAATTTATTTTGGAATATAATATAATCTTGGCATTCCTGTCACTTGGAATATCATAGATTCTAATTTCTATTTCTGCATTTTTTATATAAATTAGTAGCAAAGTATACTCTCGGTTTTATATGGTTTTATGTTTATGAGATAGATAGATAGATAGATAGATAGATAGATAGATAGATAGATAGATAGATATTGATATTGTTATATTATGTTATTTGATATTGTAGTAAAATGTATTTTTTAGTAACCAATCACTTGCCTTTGTCTTTATGTGTCAGCCTTTTGGAACTTTTACCACTTTTTACTGTTTCCTACCGCTGTATCTATTATTGTTAAAAATGATAAATAGCCTATTGGAGTGGGCATGACCAGCGATTGAAGAATGTGACCAGTGTTGGGCTTGGTGGGCCCATCACACATTTGTCCCTTTCACCACATTGTGCCTTTTACATATCCACTACATATTGTCACACTGTGGCCTTTTCATCACAAAATATCCTATCCATATATATACATATATATATATATATATATATATATATATATATATATATATATATGGCAAAATTAGCAATGGTGTGGTGTGGCTTCCTCCTACTACTGTAACTCCTATCTACTGTGCATTATAGGAGGTTGTCAGCAGGGCTGATTCTAGGTCTCTGGTCATCCTAAAGGAGACCTGGCACTGCCCCCCAACCATCTAAGACCTGGCGATATAGCCCCATCAGCCCATTGTTAATATGATCCTGGGCGTCAATTATAGCTTTGAGGCACTTGTGGATGGTGATACAGAGCCACGTCTGCCTAATATACCATAACATGGCTCCTTATATATAATATTCCATGGCTGCCTCTTACACATGACCATGGCACACTAATGATATACAGTAGCAGATGGCTACGGCCCTCAATATGAAGTTGGTGGGCCCCCTGAGCTTGTAGCATTGGTTCAAGCTTACTAGGGATATCCAGCTTAGCTAATTTTCACCTTTGAACTTTTCATATGGCTATATAATGTACAATTATGCCAAGGTTTTATTTTTCTTTTTAATGAATAAGCCCACTCTCTTGTGTTTGCTAAACCCTTCCCTGGGTGTAAAGTTTGCCAGCCAGGTTGTATAATGGAGCAAAGTAGCAAATATTTTCACTGCTTATATTCTAATCCCCAAACAACAAAATTGTATATCTTCAGCTATGAACAGCTTTAGCATCTGTTGCATGGAATCTTGATGAGTATATTTAACAGGACATATATAATTGAAATTCACTCACTCTACCAATTAATGTATCACAGAGCCCTTGGGCAGTTTTAACAAGTATTTGTATGGTACCAGTTTCACTAATTTGATAACCAAATGCCTGGGGTGTTGAGGAGACGTAGAATGACCAGATTGAGATTTCTGAACCAAGATGGGATGTGTAAATTAATTATGTGAATGCAAAAAACTTCTATAAATCAACATAGGTAAATCAAAACTTTATGACGGAACAGACTGAGACTTGGATATGATGAGGAGATCTGCTGAATAGAGACTATAAGGCTTGCATATGAGCCATCTGGCTGTGTTCTGCCTATGCCTGAGAATGAATTTGATAGCCATTGCCCTTAAGCATTAGGAAGAAGTGGGTCAGCAAAGCATTGCTTATTTCTCTTCTAATTCTAGCTGATAATAAAGCTGATAACAAAGATGATGACTGTAAGTGAGAGAGAAAAATACCATGTTCTGTGTAACAAAATAAGCAATGTAACCAAACTACAGCCAGGCTAGGAAGTACAGGTGCTAAACGGAGAAATTATGTCATGTAGAGTATTTTAATTGTAAACCCAATCCCAATATGTTTTGATTATTAATTAACATGAAACATATCACTTCTAAGAATATCTGATAGTACTTGAAAAGCTGTATGTATTGTATATAGATCTTACATATTAAATCAGTTATATAGGTTGTGTTTGTGATGTTTGAATTTACATTTGATTGCTTCATAAGTGTAATATAATGTGCATTACTGTAATTAAGCTAACATAGGACTGGATCCAGGATCCCGTTTGCAGTCCGACAATGTTCCATGTGGTATACCACTTAAAACCTTTGACCAAATAGAAAATGTTACAATGTTACTCTCTGTTTCTTATTTGCCAATTCTCGACCCAGGTACAAATGTCATTTCCTAGACCCAGTGCCCTTATTTTGTGGACCAACTTTATATGCACAATGTATCAAAGGTTTTTGCAAACTCTAAGTAGACCACATCTACTTCATTATCATTGTCTACATTTACTATAACTTCCTTATAAATGCTACATGATAACATTTATTTAGTGTTAAATGATACATATATGACCTATCCATCCATGCTGATTCCCACCAATAATTATTGCTCACTAAGTAGTCCTGAATATTATTCCTTAATATAACTTCAAGTAGTTCTCCCCCTTATTGATGTCAGGCTTACAGTTCTGTAGTTCCAGGTTGTTATTAAATTTCCCTGTTAAACAATAGCAACACATCTGCAATTTGCCAGTCCCATGGTACTGAGCTGAAATTGAACCTACTGTAGGAAAATTAAAAATAACGGTTTACATATTTCCGAGTTTAGTTCCATAAGAACCCTTGGGTGTATACCATCTGGACCTGCTGCTTTATTTATTTAAATTTTATTCTGATGTTATTTTCTTTTAAGCAGTCCATACTTAACACTGGCAAGTAGGATTTAAGCCTTTAGCCCTGATCCTGGTGTAATAATATTTTTTCTGTGTGTAAAGAATCTTTCTTTAAGATAGCAGCTTCTCAATGCACTCCCTGGACACTCCTCAAACTGGATTTATTCAGCGTATATAAATGGTCTGTTTTAATAAATCTGGATACACACCATTGTCATTTTTAATTATTTCACCTCCAGCTCAGTACTTTAGGTACCATAAGAAAATATATTTTTTTCCATTTCTCCATATGTAACAGAAGGAAATCTGTCAGTGCATACATAGGTCCTATTATACTTAATATTTTATTAGTGACATCAACAATGCTGGCTGGAAAGAGCCTAGATGCTGCTGTTATTCACAGTGATTCCACAGTCTTTACTGAAGAACTGCATGTGTCAGTTTCAGTTTACATGCACATATGATGAATGTACAGTTTGCTTGAGTTCACACATACTCTCTTCCTTATCACTCATTCATTATGTTCTAGATGAAAAATCGCATGTGTGCATCTGTGCAGTGAAGCGTTACCAGAACTGCAGTCTTATTTTCAGAACACGTAAAAGCCATGTGTCCCACGGTCACCTTTAACATGGTTGTATATACCTGTCAAAAACTGTATTGTTATATACACATCTCCCTTTAAGCTCCATTACTCAGCGTGAATGAAAAGAATCTATTTCAACTAAATTGTAAATTGTCTATAGTCATTCACTCTATTTGAAATCACGAGTTGGTCTGATGAACACCTTAGTGCAGATATTTGTTAAAAGGTGATGTCGTTCACAGTGTTTAGTTTTTTAATCCATTACCTTTCAATCAATAATAATTTATTTACTAAAAATCCAAGTCACAACATATTATTGATAAACCTCTCACAATGTATTATTGTACAATGCAATATTACTATCATGTTGTGGCACTTTATAACGTTACTAAATGTAATGCTATTCTAGATATTATAGACTGGATGTGGGGTACAACATAAACTGTACAGTCACAGAGATGCCACATCAATATGTGGGTAGTGTCCTGTTGGCGCCGCTCTTGCTCCAATTTGAAATGAGTAGAAGAGGACACATCAGTAGGGAAATGGGACTGGTGGGGTGAAGGGACTGGAAGGTATATTGACCTGGCTTTGTCATGTCCTGTAACAGCTTTATCCCTTTACTTATGGGCAGGGGCATAACTACAAAAGGCTGGGCCCCATAGCAAACCTTTCAACTGGACCCCCCTTTATAAATTAGAAACACAACAGTAAATCTGGCTGTGGTCCATTTAAGGGACCCAATTCCCAGAAGCTCCAGATCTCTGACTGCTGGGGAGCCTGGGTATTCGGGCCCTCTAGGGTTGCAGGACCCATAGCTGACAATATGGCTGCTATAGTGGTAGTTACGCCCATGCTTATGGGAAATAATTCAGCTTATCTACAACCAGGGGTGCCCCAATCGAATCGAACAGTGGAACAGATGGAACAGCCTGGAGGTCAATTCGACAGAGGTGCTGACCCCCATCATCCAGAGGATGGCGCGTATGCAAAAAACAGAATAGCACTACAAAAACCTTTATAGTATATATATATATATATATATATATATATATATATATATATCAATTACTGGAAAATGCTAAACAGCGTTGAAACATAAAACACGTTTTGTTACATGAGGACATAAAAGTCAATATAATGATATAATCTAGTGTGCCAAAATACCAGTAAAACTTAAACTGGTGTGTATCATGCCATGAACAGAATGAAAATGTGCCCTTTTGTAATAATATTAAGTGTCCTTCCACATATATAATTCATCACGGTGGTTGTCAGTTGATAAAGTTATTGTACTATACTAATAAATCATGTTTCCTTCACATCTTTTTTATACAAAATAGTTTCTAAGTAATGTTCAGCACAGCCCTGAAATAAAGCAGCTGAATGCAGAGACAAATACAGTTATCTGCATCAGAGCGATGACAGCATTAATGCAGTATGACACTCTTACCCTTAGTATCCAATACAGGAAAAAGTGCAGCGCATAAAAAGTTAAACAGACATTACATAGACATAGATGTTATATTCAGTGGTATATCTCCTGCATCTCTCTATTACACAATACTGTGATTAATGAATTCTGAGTTATTTCAATAATTTTATTTTGCACAGAGGTTTATAGAGGGTTTTGTGTGTATATACATATATAGATTAGTTGTAGTATGTGATTAAAGTGTATTTTTTATTTCTGTCTCCATGCTGTCTTACAAAATCGCCACACTTAGATTATGTCCTGGTCTCCATGACACTGGCACGTCCATAGTCCTCAATGCAGATAATCTGGAGACAATGGCCTAAATTCCGACTTCTTGAAATGAGTCAGTATCAGGGAGATTAGCAAACACTTCAGGGAGTCAGGGAGATCACTTTCTCTTCAGGAGTCTCCCTGATATTCCAAGAAAGGTGAAGGGATCCAGACCTCAGAGCGATAGCAGACTTACACATAGTACATATGAATTCATACCTTGCATATGCAAACAACATACTTACTGTATGCATCATAAACCAGCCATGGGGGGGGGGGGTCCCCATCTCCCTTACGTATGAAATGTAGGATTGCTAATTATGAATGTTATCCTCTGGTATAGAGACAAGCGTACTGTACATAACTTCTACTTAGATCTCAATCTGGTCTTATGCCATTAAGACTTGTAACTTGGTATTGATAAAATAGGCAGAACCTTCCACAACTCGCCCTCTGCTATCTTATTCCTGCAAAAACTAAAATATCACATTCATCTTTACTTACCCCTTTTCTATCCTTCTTCTAGCATGTGGCTGAGAACACAAAACTGTAACTCATATACCTGTATATCTGTTACATATCGCTATATATATACATATATGTCTATAGACAAAATGGGATTCCCCTTATTACTAATGATAATGCAGTAGTTATACAATGTATTACAATCGTTTCCATTAATAATAATAATAATAATAATAATAATAATACTATCCCCAATATGTACAGTAAAAGCCCTAAAATAAGCCCTATATGTAATTTGTGTGTGATATAAAAAGTTAGAGAAGAAATAGGATAATGCCAGGAGTGAGGCCTTTAGCATCCACCCATTCTGCACTGATGGAGGACGCGCCAGAAGTCAAAGGATAGTGGCAATGAACTGGAACAAGAGATCTTTCCTAAACCTGACTTCCGCAAGCTGTGTGTGAAAAGTGAGTTTCTTTCTGGCAGAACGCATGAATGTGATGTTAGATAGCTTACCTGCTGCCAAGTCCTCCCGTGAGATTGGAGTGCATTTACTTACACTTACTAGTATATATACATAGAATAAAAAATAAATATACATATACTCATTATATACTTTTTTATTGCATCTATGTAAAAAATAAATAAATATATATATAGCTATTAAACCTTTGTTCTTGTTCCGAAGGATTCAAATAATCACTTCTAATATTTGTAATTAGTGCTCAGTTCAGCCTACAAGAGAGAGTGGTCTGGAAACTGACTTTAATGGATCCATTTATTCTCTTCTTCTTTTCAGCATATCGTCACACACATTTAATGTGTCACTACCCCAGCCTGCTAATAAATAACCTGACATGGAACCTCTCCTCCATGCGATTTCTTCTCCCTGATTTACCTTTCTATGACCTTGTTACAGCCAAAATGCATTTTGCAGTTTCTCTGATATAAGAAAAGCGTGTACTACTTGTGATACAGGAAATCAGAGTTTAGTAAGCAGTACTTTTATTCCTGTGGTTTATAGTAACAGTGTTTTACCAGACTGATGAAATAATATTTTTTATAAAGGAAGCAAAATAAATATGAATTTTGTGACATTTTATCAATTTTTCTCTACACTGACTTGATTACATACGGACGGATCCAAGGATACTTGAGTGTTTTCCAGTTGCTATTATTGGAAAATGAACCCATTTGGTAAGCAGCATATACAGGAATGGATATTATCCAGAATTCTGTCCTTCCTGGTAGACATTCAGAAGGCATGGGCAGGTCAGGTGTTAGGAAGCAAAGTACTTGTTATCTACAAGGTATATTAATGATCCATAAGATCACAAATGGGGCGACCCAAATCTATAGGTCAATTCATGCCGCATTAGATTTAGAATTATTGGGACATAATATCATATCATATATAAAGAAATTGTAGTAGTCAATAGCAAGGGGCGCAGAGTGGGTTATGTAAGCCCCTCTTTTGGGGTGAAACTCTCAGTGTGAGAGGGGTTAACCCTTTATTAGGGAGAGATTGTATCTTTATCTCTATAGTGCAGGGAGGACCCCACCTCCAACTACTTGTGTATCTGCTTATGCCCATATGCATAAAGGATTGTAGAAGACCTACACTCTGATCCTTCCCTGTGCATCTGATATGGTAAGGGACATTTAATTTGCATTCCTGATAATTGATGTAATAGCTAACATAAAAAAAATACTTGGTGTATATTTTTGTTGGTTATTTCACTTTGACATATTTTATTTGTTTTCTTTAAAATTTTCTTTTTTTTTATTTAATAACAGGTTTTTATATAGCGTCATCAAATTACTTTGCCCTTTACAATTTTAACAATCAATGAGACATGATTGTGTGGTAACAGACTAATTCGTTGGGAAAGGGGCCCTGCATACAAGCTTACACTCGATAGGAGATTGGGAATTGATACATAGGGGAAAGTGCTACTTATATTAGACAAAGGACAGGCCAGGTTGTAACATAAAAGTGCTCGGTGCTCTGTATGATTCAATCACACAGCAGTGTTAGTAGCGTAAATAGTAGAGTGGACCATGTTAAGTCGGTTTAGGAATATGGTAAGCTTGTCTAAATAGATGATTTTAAGAAAGTGCTTAAAAGTATGGAGAGTGGAGGACAACCTTAATGAGCAAGGGAGGTTATTCCAGAAGGTGCAGCACGGGAGAAGTCCTGTAACTTTGAAGATCGTAGAGAACGAACTGGGATATATCTTGAGATGAGTGAGGATATGGATGTGGGTGCAGTGTTATTGATGGCTTTGTAACATGATTTTGTAATCAATTAAAAAATGTAATTAAGTACAGATAGAGATGGGTAGACTGGACTAGCACTTAAAGAACGTTTTGCAAAGATTAGTCTGGTTACTGCATGTAGGGCAGAGATTTTATACTGTGGGAGCTCAATTAGGAGAGCATTGCAATAATCAATTTGGGAGCTGATTAATGCATGGATGACAGTTTTTAAATGTATGTAACAGATTTTAAAAACAGATGCCTATGTTAAATCTCTTAACCGTTATTGTACTGTAATGTTTGTGGTGTACCTCAATAAACTCGTTTAATAAAAAAAAAAACAGATTGTATGTGTGCAGTAAAGGACGGTTCAGAATCAGGAGTAACACCTAGTCATCGAGCTTTAGTGATTATTTCAGCATTGTCAACAGTAAAATAAAGGCCAGGTGGACAGCTTTTATTGGTAGGTGGAAAGGTGGTTATTAGTTCTGTCTTTGAAAGATTGTGGGAGGACATTGAAGAAGAAAATGCAGCACCAATATCCACTACAACCATATTGTTCTAGTGAATGCCCAGTTTACTTATCTGCAACTTGTCTGCAAAGGTCTTATTGAATATAAACATTTAAAATAACATCCTATTTTGTCTGCAACATAATTATTTTGATTACTTTTATTATAATAATAATAATAATAAAAAAGATGAGTAAGAAGCAGATATATACTGCATATATGGTAATTACTTTAATTTATTACCAAAATGTATTACTATAAATTAATTTCCTTTTTAACTATAAATTAATTTCATTTATTACTATAAATGAATTTCATGTATTACTATAAATTAATTTCATGTATTACTATAAATTATTACTTTTTACTATATATTTTTTTTATTTTACTAATATTTTATTATTAATAATAACTAAAAGCAAATAATAAAACACTATACTGAACACTAAGCTGAACATGACATGTGCAGATTATACTGCCCAAGCAAGCTTGTATTAAGCTGAATTATGTATTGTACCAACAATATTAGTTGCTCGGTTACATGTTTTAGGTAGTTGATAATTACTGTTATAGTACTAGTTCATGACTGTGGGCAGCGTAACACAGGAACTGCAGCACTACCTGTCTCTATGTAAGTGTCCTGTTGCAGAGATGGAAATAAAAACAGCTGTGTGCTCTCAGCTTAGAGCAAAAACTTGAATATGACTAGACAGAACATCTGCTGACTCCAATGTGGAATACATAGATAACAAGAAAATTATAATCGTACTGTATGTGATTTTATTTTATTTTCCATAAAATACTAAATTAGGTCCATCCTACAATCTTCTATAATGCAGGGGAGATGCATAAAAAAAATAATTTATACAGGTAATGCAAATGTAATGTAAAGTATCCAATATTTTTGTTTTTTTATATAAAGAATGACAGGCTATACTTAAATTAAAAAAAATTATAAATTTAAATATAAATATATATGGGCTTTGTGACTTTAGGCCTATGCCTCTTATTCCCTTTTATTAAACACCCTTCAGAATGCAGATGTTCAGGGATCCAACTGCAAAAATTACACAGTGAAAGTTACAATTATGGATGCAATGCATAAGATCAGCCCAATGTAATAAAACTTTTTACTTCATAACTGAGAAGAGAAACCACCATAAGAATCTAAACTGACACTCAGTAATAATCAGAAAATAACAGATCGCAGCATGCTCTTTTCAGTATTAAATAAACTAAATAAATGGTTGGATATAATCTTGGAGAAGTGACAAGAATAAGTGTAACACAAAAATTTATTATAGAAAATGATCATTAAAATCAGTAAAACAGTGGCAAACTAGCGAGAGTATATTTTAGACAGATATAAATATAGTACAGGATCCAGGCCTCTAAGACCTGTGCCTGCAAGAAATCTAACCTTGTCAATCCTGTCTCTCATGCAGGGATAGGAGGGGTTAGCAATGTTTATGTTTATATACCCCTGCCTTAAGTGATAGGTCAGGGGTCTGTGTGACCCGAACCATGTCCCTACTGTAAAATTTAAATATACCCTTCTGACCACTGAGCAGGTGGGTAGGTGGGCAAGGGGCAGGACTGTCCCAGCAACCAGATCCCCTAGCGTATGGAACATAGGAGTTCCTTCATGCATGCTGCCAAATAATTCACTTCTACAATCTTCATACAGAAATCAGGTGAGGAAGGGCACGTGGAACTGATCCATTGTGATTCTGTCAGTCAACATGTATGAGAAAAAGCCATTGTATGCTGATAAAGCTATTCCCATTTCACATCAGCAAATACACAAAAAATCATTGTTAGGATTATATCAGGAAAACCAAGCTTTAGCTAGCTATAGACTTCTTTTCCTCTATCTGGTAATGGTCACCCTGTCCCCAATGACACCGAGTTTGTGTGCTTATTTTTGTTTGTGCAGCAGGGGAAACTAATATGAAGTTATATATATGTGTGTGTGTGTGTGTGTGTGTGTGTGTGTGTGTGTGTGTTTTACCCTGGGCATAATGCTATATATAATGCAACAGCATTATGCCCAAGGAAAATCATGACACCTGAGTAAAACTATATTGAATTCCAGTGGAAGTCAAATTAATTCTATTTCTTGCATCATGGAGTATACATTTATTTTATTTATTTTGCAGATTTTTACAGATACTAAGCAGCTCTACTTGCACACTGTTAGTTACACTTTGACTAGGAAACATCACCTGTTTCCAATTCAACTTTACACAAATGTAAAATATATAATCTAATTCCATGTTCATTATTTCTTCCACTCATTTTCCAACATATTTTTTCTAGGTCAAAATTTGCACCAGTTTATAGCCTTGATTAAGACCCAAGATATCTGAGTATATTCATTAGTGCTGCTATATCCAAAACTACAGTGCCTCCAGACATGGCCACACTTTCTGGGGGTTATAAGACCACCCTTTTTGGAACAGTAATATCAGAGGTATGCTCAACTATGTGTCTTGCTTCTAATAATTTAATAGGAATCATTAAACTTATCCAGAGGCTTGCTTTGAAAATCTATGATTTAGTCATTCCTGGCAGATTTATTTAATCTCACATACAAACTACTCATCTTATTTTCACATCCTGAAGCAGAACTACATACATCTGGCCTAGATTGTGTGCCTTTTAATACTAACTTATTTAAAAATAACCCATCACGAAATGGCTGCCAATACAAAATTCATTTAATCTGTTACATTTTTTAATGCTTAAGTAAAGACTAGTTAAAAAAAGATGTTAAGTGATATGTGTGTGTATATCTATCTATCTATCTATATATATATATATATATATATATATATATATATATATATATATAAAGGCATTATGTAATGATCTGTTGTGTAATATATACTGTCCATTATTATTCATACATTTTTAGTTTTTTTTAGTCATAATCTGTAACCTATTGGCAGGGATCTAATCCCGGCTTTTCAGGTGGTAAAAATAGTTTGTAAAAATTATTGTAAATTATTACTCATTTAAATAAAGTGATCATGCACAAGTAGCCATGTGGATGCAGCTGTCCTGCAGAACAAAGTTTCGTATTCCTGATTTTACTAACGCAACATTTGGAGTACACATCCGTACAAATACGCATGTATTTACATCTATTTTGGTGACAATCATATTTATGAATGGAGAAGTATTTCAAAAGCCATGCTACGTCCAGTCAACAGCTGCTTATGGCTCAGGAAAAGGATAGGGTTAGGCAATGGGGAATAGAGGGTTAGGCTTAGGCAGCAGGGAGAAAAATGTTAGGGTTAGGCAGCAGGTAGGGAAGGATTAGGGTTAGGCTGCAGGGAGAAGAGGATTAGGATTAGGCAGGGAGAGGAGGATTGGTTTCATGCTGTGGAGAGGGTTGGGATGTGTCTGCGAGAAATGGAGGGTTAGGATTAGGCTGTGGAGAATGGAGAGTTAGGCTGCGGGGAAGTATTAGCGTAGTGGAAGGGGAGGGTTAGAATAAGGGTTAGGAAATGGTGATGGAGATTTTCAGTGAGTCCTGTGTAGTTGCCATTGCGTTGTCTGTAACAGGTCTATTTGCACTTGTGAACTCTGTCCGGGTTGAGCTGGCAAACTTCATCTCTATCCAAATCTATTGGTGTCTTCTCCAGTTAAATTTGCTGCTTATAGTTTACCATGGTTTCCTCTGTTCCTGTTTAGCCCTTACTCCCAAACTCTGCATCAACCCTTAATCCACAACCCTTAACAGCATTAAACTCTGAGAAAAGATTATCCTCTCTCATTATCCACTTAGATGCTTCAGTGATCCTGATCAGCCCTATATCTAAATCCTAGCTGTCTATAGGGTATGACATGGCAAGTGTGCGGATCAGTAAAACGAATTCCTGAAATCAACAAACATAGAACAATCAACAAAGCTTTGAAATCTTTACAAGGTATTAAAAAGAAATCCTGGGGATTGCTAGCTCAATCATATAAAATCAGTCAACACAAGGACATTGATGCTGGGAAGTTTTTATAGAATAAAAAAATGTATAAAGCGGTAAAGAAGTGTTTGGAAATAACATTTACTTACCTTCCAGGGTCTCCATAATGCCCATTTCTCTCTTCACGTTATGGGTATAGCCTCGCATATGATCTTACCCAATGCATTGCAACCAGGGCAGGACTGGCAATCTGGCACTTCTGGCAAATGCCAGATGGGCCACTGGAATGATGGGCTGGTACCGAGTGCTGCTGGAGAGCTCTGATAGTTACAGCTTCCTACTGTTTCCTGGTTGCCAACAAGGACAGAGCTTTGCACGGGACATTTTCTGAACTCTTTTCCCGAGTGCCTAAATAGCAACCAGTCAGGGAGTAGCTGATATCATTGTGCTACTCTCTTATTAATTATTGTTTCTATATATGTAGCTATATACATATCAATAAATAGTTATCTAATTATAGTTAGTCTAGACATATAGTTAGCCTGTGAGTAGCCTGCTTATAGGTATGCGTGATGGTGTGTGTGTGTGTGTGTGTGATTTAAATGCCAAGGTGCAAATTTAGAGTTTTTAGGGCAACACCCAACACCCTAGCACCAGTCCTGATACACAAACTTATATGTGTTCATCTCCATTGTAAATACAATATAACACATCTCAACAATATAACAATACGGACACTTGGGCCAGACTGAGTAAAAGTGGAGCCCACAGCAATCAATTAGATTCTAGCTGATATTCTCTAGTATGTAACAGGAAAGTTAGAGCAAGAATCTTAATGTTTGCCATGGGCAACATCTTCACTTTCTGCAGTTTAGTAAAATTACCCATTGTTTTTTTCATTACTATTCATTACATGTGAGTGTATATATTCATGACTGCTACAATTCCCAGATATGAGAAAGAGATCACCACGATTTATCATTTTAAACCATATAAAAGTTTCTAAGCACAGAGGTAATTAAAAAAATTAAAATAATGTATGTTTAAAGGCCATAAATGTAGTAAGTAATATAGAAATAATATTGGACACACATTAAAATATTTTATGTTTTTCTTCATTTGTTCGTCTTTTTCTGATATTCAGTGAGTGTCACAAAATCAGCGTCTGTTCAGTTAAGTTTAATTAATGGTCTGAATTCTGAAACATGAGTTGTAGATAAAAAAGTGAAAATACATCATCACCGCTGGAAATATCTTTAAGTAATTAAACATTAATTGGAACGACTTCCTATTGCTTTAATAAAATAGCTACTAATCTAATCTATTAAACCTAAAGAAAATAAGCCTAAGGCATGTATTAGAAGACACAAGCATCATTAACTTTCTGGTTTGAAATTATTTTATTACAATTCACCTAAATTCTAAAGGCAGTATGTAGTAATGTTTTAAAGTTACAGTGACGTATTTTTTTTTTACCATGAATCATCAATGTTTTAGTTCTTTCCTTTATTAAAACTCTCTGTTTTTATAAAATGTTTCTAGTTCTGGATTGTGAGTCTTATACAGAGAGAAATTCTCAAATTCAAAATGATAAACTAAGAAAAATGAGATGGTGTTTCTGATAGGATACAAGTTATGGAACCTGTAATCAGCACATCGCCATGTTACTCGATTCAGCAATAGTTCATGGCATTATGAACCAACATTTTTCCGAAAAGCACTAGACATCTTGTCTAAGTCACCCATTCCTATACTGCAATTATTCTGTAATATGAACTGTAGACTCAGGCAGTCAATATCGCAAATTAAATGACTTAAGCAGATATGCTGACACAGAAAACTATCATCAATGACTTGAATATAAATTAAAAACCCATTTTCTCAACTATCGCCCCTCCCAAAAGACCGTGGTCTAAATTCACTAAGCGGGGAGTTTGCAGGGGAATTGAAAAGTGGTGATGTTGCCTATAGTAACCATTCAGATTCGAGCTCACATTCTCCAGGATGTAAAATTAAACTCGAGCTCAAATCTGGTTGGTTGCTATGGGCAACATCCCCACTTTTCAATTCCCCTGAAAACTCCCCGCGTAGTGAATTTAGGCCCGTATATCAAATTGGAATTGGAAATGTAAGGAGTAAACAGCAATTGTTCATTCACTCCAAATTTTGCGTTGGATCCAACACAGACGGAGTAGGACATAAAGATCATTATGTGCAACCCTATTAAACATAGCCAGGACTACTATTTTAAAATGAACTATCCTGATGAATCTGTATAATTTCCTTTGTGTCCTACAGGCCTGTAGTTACCTATAATACACTCAGGGCCACTCTTCAATCCAATGACATATACATTACACATTCCTCAGTTCTCTTCTCCTGTTCTATCTTCTGTTTCATTTCCATTTAATATCAGTACAGTTCTAGAAATTTCACCTTTCATTGAACTCTCACCCTTGGTTCACCTACCATAATTATTTGTTAAAATATATTTCTTTTTTTCTAATTCATTTATTCCCCCTCTTGTGTTTTATTATTTATATATTTAAATGTTAGTGGAGCATGATGGCCTGTAGGTCTCTACACACCTTCTTGGTGATTCTCCTTAAGGAGAATGTTTATCCCCCCTTGAGTTACATATTTGTGACACTGTTATATAGATCCTTTGCGTCATCCTTATGTATGTGTATG
>JABWIB010003591.1:29512-41819 GCA_016617825.1 Platyplectrum ornatum
CCGTCCGGCTCCAAAGTAATCACAGTTTCAAAGATGGCTTTTTACTCCCCAAATATCTATATATCAATAATGGTCCAAAAGCCCTGGGAATGTACGTTAAAGGTGTGCAGAAACACGCGGAAAGATAATAGGCCCACCACTCTGATGCGTTTCTCCTGGAAGCCATCTTTGAAACTGTGATTACTTTGGAGCCGGACGGTAAACAGATTGCAGCATCGAGGACGCTGCACAGCCGGAGAGGCGGATTCTCCACCCCCTGCAGCCGAACCTCGGAATGGAGAGAAGGCTTGGACAGCTTACCTTCCACCCGTAGGAGTCGGCTGACACGGACAGTACTACTACAGAGACCCAGAGATTTTCACAAGTCCTCCACNAGAACATAAACTGTGAGTCTATTTCCAACAATTGATTCCACCTAATAGAACCGTTTCTCCCATAAGCTACAGTAGCGATATCATNAGGTCATTAATATACCTCATGACTTGATATTTATCCCTGAGGAATTCATAACTTGACCTGTCTATACATCTTAATTTAAGGCGGCCGCCTAAGACATACGGGACATTGCTCGAATNTCAAACAGCAAGCAATTACCCTCACCTGAACTGTGCAGAAACCATAGTGGCTATAAAATAGCCCCTTCTTTTACACTATTCATTTATACTTATTTCTATGTTATGTATATGTCTGAAGTTTTAGTAGTGTGATTAATTCTGTCAATAAATCGCTGTATTTTTTGTCTACCCAAGCGCTCCTTATTTTGGTTCTCATACTATAAGACCATGGTGGAATTCAGTAAACGTCGAATTGATGTGGGTTTTAAATTCGGAAGCATTCGCCAAAGCATGATGCATCGATTTGAAATCCCTGGCAAATGATGGCGAATAGTTTTGGGGAATTTAGCTGAATTCCCAGTCGAATTAGACCTTATTTGCTGGGAAATAGAAATCGCCATGTCAGATTTACTGCTACATCTACTGCTACACACTGTGACCCTATACAACATAATCACACTTGTACATCAATGAAAATGGATCCTTTAAATAGTGTTCCCAGTTAGCAATCAATGGTATGGCTAGGGAATTGTGTCAAATCCCCTTACTCTGGTGGCGAATGGTCTATTGTCAATTTTAGGAAATCGACATTGCGAGTTCTTGGCGAATAACNAATTCGACATTTAGTGAATTTGACATCTGTATGCTTACTATGGTAAAATTTCACGCATCGATTTCATCTTGGGGAATTCAATTCGAAAGTTACTGAATCCTCTAAAGGACAAGTCTACACTGAAATCGCTTCTATTTGGCGAATACATCAATTTGACGTTTACCGAATTCCCCCCCAGTATTCTCTTCCACACAAAAGTTGAACTTGATGGACTGCTGTCATTTTTCAACCTCAACAACTATGTCATCTCCAGATGACAAAGGAATGAAACATTAAATACCAAATTAATGTTGTAATAAATGTTTTAAATCAATTTATATATACTATGAAATATAATTATTTTCCTTTAGAATATTTCAGATTTAATGATGTCAAATTATTATTTCAACCATGTCAATCACAGTTATATACAGTCAAGGTAAAGTCCCTCTTATACTGAATGCCAGGTGTGTGACACTGGATTTCCCTCGCTAAAGCTTTAGTTGAGTATAATTTTTTTCTTTACTTCTTCTGAAAATATAAATGCTGTTGCAGAAATCGGATCAATGCAATAATCATGACCTAGCATGTAAGTGGCATTTTATTGCTGTTTTGTATTTCTCCACACACAAGACAATTTTTATCATTCCAAAATGATTGTTTAGCCATCTTCACTTTCAAGTCTAGTCCATTGTGTGAAATGTCATCAGTCAACAACACACACTGACCCCAGATTTTATGTTTACACATAATGACCACTGTGACATGCCTTGCAGAAACCATACATGCATACAACACATCTATCAAACCTTAACCACAATGAACACAATGCATACCAACCAATAGAGACTGGAGGGGTTAATTCCTGAAGACACTGCACTTCTAAAACCCAAGCAATACAGGAAATTAAATATTTCAGTCAATAATATCTTAATCTAATATGTTAGTATGGTTAACATTATTAAGAAATTGGAATCAATAAATGTCCTTAAGTTCTCTTTTCAAATGCAACAAACTGAATAAATATTGACATTCCTTATTTCTTAGTTTCTGACTGTGTGTATTCATAATTGCACTTATTAGTGTCTGAGATGAAGGTTAATTTGTATAGTTTCATCTAATTCACACACCGGTCTGCAACTGGTCCAGAGAGAGTTTCACAAAAGTGCGACTCACAAAAGAATGTTTAGACAAACGGCCACGCTCCTTGACTTTAATGGATTCCAACAACTAACCAGTGTAAGACCACCTTTACACCATCCCTCATTCCAAAATAACCTAAGGGGTTTAATGTTTCTAATGTTAACCATTTATCCTTGAGTATCTTTTATGTGGTTATATAATGATAATTGTTAACACCAATGGTCAAATTTTACCCAATGTTGCCGTTTATCCACCTTTCTGTGGGTAACTGCACAGTTCGCAAGTCACTGTAATAAGCAATAAAGATTATATGACACTGTCTGAGATGCTAATTATGATTGCCTGGATCAAGTTGGACTCACAAACATTAATCAAACACTGTTAGCGCCCAGCTTCTGATTGTATGATTCTTATTATAATATATTATTATTATATTGTTGTTAGGGAGAAGTGTACTGGAGACAGCTCCTCTGTGACAGTCAGAATAAATAATGTAATATTTTAATATAATAGAATTCTAATCCATGTATAAACTCTAAATTTGTGTATATTATTTTTATTTACATAAATAAATGGTCAATCTTATTATCACTTGGCATCCCATAGTTATAAAAGGAAAACACATTAATAGTAATGAATTGTGAGAATGTACAATTTAGCGCTAACACTCTATGGTGACCCTCTAATGTAATGACAGGAGGAAAAAGTAACCCAGATGCAGCATTAAACACTTCCATAGTATGCTGAGTCCTGAACAAGAACCCATTTATAATAACATAATAATTATAAAACCTGTAGTTACTGACATTTGATGTGAACGATAACTTAAATTTCTCTCTGAGTAATTGCATCCACTCTGTAAAGTATTGACCTTTCTTATTAAGATATGTCTGCTTGAACCTAACTTAATTTATTTGCTTTGGACACACCAGACTTTGCAATTTACTTTTTCTAAAGAGCAAAAAACAACTTAAACAGGTTATCCAAGGACATTTTTAGATTGATATTTTATAATAGAAATTGGTAAATGAAGATCTGTATAGAAAATTCCCTAAATTAAGTAGACCTTTTCTATATTATACTCCATAATTTCCATATGAAATAATAGATGGTCATAAGAGGATATTGGAGCAGTTATGCTACACCCAGGATAACTACAAGCTATGGCACAGAATTCAACTGGGACCAAGTATTCACCAAAGCTTCTGAAAGTGTGTATTTATTGCTAGTGGCAGCAAAGAAGTAGAAACCTGCAAGTGGCCAAAAACCGATGTGAAAAAAAACAGAGTGCGGAACAGTGGTTGACCATCGGTACTCAACAGACATCAAACCGCTTTAACAGGCAACACCCAGTAAGGGTTGGAAGGGTTTGGGACCTATGCTACGTAGAAGTTGAGGTTGAGTGAGGTTGACATAACCACACTGCCCAAAATGAGGGTTGTGTTCAGTGTAATAAGGTACTGAGGGGACTACCTGGCTCCTTGGGCCAGGTAGTACGGCACACACATGAATGTAAATGTTAATGGAAGTAACTGGTTTTAGGTGTATAAACAAATACACTAATCCTCTGTAGCATACTGGCTGTCTGTATCGCTTCAATTACTCTGCAAGCGTGAAGGAGGAAGGGGAGAAGGGGGCACGCAGGCAGAATATTACAAATTAGTATGACTGAAAGTTATAGAGATTTGTTAACAATATGCCGGGCACAGTAATTAACCGCCACTGTTAGACAGATCACTAATGAGTCTGTATGACATTCAGTCCTACAGACAGATGCCCTGCAATACACTGAATGTCGCCCCCTATGTTTGGGAGGTGGGTTTCAACACCTATGAGGGTGGGGGAAGGTTGGGTTGGGGTAGCCTAGTGATTCAAAATGCTGGTGGTGGAACATCTTTAATGCAGTATTACTATACCAAGAATAACATGCTTGTAAGTC
The DNA here is from genome assembly GCA_016617825.1 of Platyplectrum ornatum. Taxonomy (NCBI): domain Eukaryota; kingdom Metazoa; phylum Chordata; class Amphibia; order Anura; family Limnodynastidae; genus Platyplectrum; species Platyplectrum ornatum. The sequence goes on from JABWIB010003591.1 coordinate 33,741, forward strand.
ATCAGTAATTGCAGTCCTATTACATTAAAATAGACCTCTTCTAAATACATATAACTACACAGTAAAACATATATACAGTTGCATATATTTTTATAAACTGTGGGAAACTTTCTAAAGCAACTTTTAAATTAAAAATACCAGACATTAATGTATTCTTTTCTAGGAGTCTGGACTGTTTCTCTGTTTTATTTTTATTCTATTAATGGCTTACATTATGTACAATAAATATAATTCAATTTAGAAAACTTGTAAGATTAAAATGTGATAATAGAAGCTGATAACTATTGACATTACCCTGAACCCTCATGGTCAATGATATAGGATTATGAGAATGTTTCTCGTGTTTTCTCATTTTGAGGATTTTGTATTAACATTGGATGCATTTCTTCAAATTGTTTAACTTAAAACTAACTGGTGTTTTATTTCCAATGTATATAAGCAATGAGGAATTTGATATAGAATTTGTCTTTTCAGGGAAATGAAAATATCACTGATTCTATAGTGGGAGTTGGCTGTAAATTCTTCCGTCATGTCATCAAGTTCCAGAAGCCCCGCTGGTGGCTGCTGAAAAGGCCGTCAGCCTATATTTCCTTATGCAGTCAGTGTTACAGACAAATGATAACCACAGAAGCTGCAGGTGTGAGGACTCCCCATATTATTAGACTGAGTGTATGAAGCATTAGAATCCAGAGAAAGTTAAATAAACATGCTAATAAGCAGAAGAGCCGAGGCTACCAGAAGTCAGCTGGCTTAAATTCGTGAAGAGAGTTTATGAAAAATGCTGGAAGAACCTAACTATGTCAATACAGTCCTCAGCACAAAATCATACCCCCCAACTGCCCCGCTGTCCCTCCCTCCTATCAGTTTTTCCCGCTATGGGGACAAACTGGTAAGAAAGTGGGGTTTTTTTTGTTTTGCNGCGATCGCAGCCCGAAAAGGGGGCATGGGTTGACAGGGTTTGGGTGTGCGGGGGAGGGTCTGGGGCAGAGTGGGGCAGGGCTGGGTGGAGTTGGGCAGGGTTTGCCCAAGACATGGGGCAGGGTGTGGCTGGGGCAGGGCAAATGTTGGGAGGTATGACAAAATACCTTAAATAACATATACAGTGCTATTTTACTTGTTACTTTAAGTAATGGGTAAAAACTCTATGTGCATAGCACCATGTCTGTGCATGGTTCAGCAAGTACTAATTTTAAATTAATATTGAGATTTAAGCTCAACTTAAATTTTCTACCTATGTTCCTCTTATTTTTAAGTTTTTTTTTACTCAATATTCATTTATTATTTTTAATTATAATTTATTTATTACCAGTTTTTTATATAGTGCCATCATATTACATAACGCTTTACAATTTGTATCAGACAGTGTTGGNGGGGAAGGGGTCCTACATTCTAAGGAGATTAATACATAGGGGCAATATACACAAACATAAGGGATGTATGGTTTTGGGAGGAATCCCATGCAGACACAAGGAGATCATACAAACTCCATACAAATAAGGTCCTGTCCAGGGAATTGAACTTACAACCTTAACGCTGACAGGCAGTAGTGCTACCACTGAGCCATCTGTGCTGCCGGATGGCTCAGTGGTGTACATATCACAGTGTAGCCTGAAAACATCTGTGACACTAATAAAAATTAACCTCCATCATACAACCTCCTCTAACAAGATGGGAGCTACATGGATGATGGTGAACTTTTCACCTAATAGAACATAGGTATTTCACCATAGTAAATAAATCTAAAACTGCTGAATCATTTCTGGTTCCTAGAATGTATTATACTAGTAAATACACAAATAACATCCTCAGCGCAACAAATATATTTTCTCTTTATGTCCTCCAGCAAAGGAAACATGTCAAAATATATTAAAAATCTATACAGAACACATATCTGCTTTGTTTATGTTACAAAACCCAACTTAAAATAGCCTGACACATGTCAAATCAAAGCAATCGTATCTGTGATGTTCAATATTGTTGCTTAAAAATGGATTCAAAGTCTTAAACCGTCCATTTTCTAAGAATTGTTATTCCCTTTAGGCTGCTTCCAGGATTGGATTGAGTAGCAAAGAGGGGGTTAGGTTATATTTACAGAATAACATACACGGGATAAATAGGAATTTTGTTGGCTTAAATGTGTGTGTTTTTGTAGCTTTATGGAGCTTAAAAGACAAATGAGGGCCTTGAGTTCTAGTTGATATTTTAAATTATATTTTGGGGTCCATTTAGGGTTGTAACTGTATATTTATTAACTGTACACAGTATTAAAGCATGTCATAGGTTGTCTGGGCAGGGCCAGTGCACCCATTAGGTGACTGTAGATTGAAAAAAAAGAAAAATTAGTAAAAAATAAATTATAATATAAAATTGGAAGGGTGGTAGCAATATTTCCCCCCCCTACCGCCCTCCTCAATGGTTTTTAAGTGAAATGGCGTCATTACGTCACGTTCCACCATGACATCTTCACGTCACTCGATTTTGACAGACGGGTCACAGGTCTTGCCTGGTGCACTCAGAGATCTTGCACTGCCCCTGGGTCTGGGATATCAAGAATGTCACTGTAGCAGTTTACTCTAAACCTGTGCAATAGTAACATTTTTCACCACCAAATCACCATGGTGATTTTTAGCATGACCAAGGTCCCTTCCAAATCCATTTTGATTTGCAATTTCAAATAAACGTCGATAAATGTCGATATTAGGTGGCTATCTTGTTGCAATTTTGTTCCATCTTCCAACTTGTATGCAAATGAAGCTGACTTGTTTTGAAATCGCGAAAGTTCCAGTCAACCCCTTATAAAAGTCAATAATATGCAATTCAAAATCGACATTGGAAGAGACCTCGGTCATGCTAAAAATCACCATGGTAATTTGGCTGGGAAAAATTATTCTTTGTTTTTACAGCGAGAAGAAAAACAGAAAAATCTACGGTTTGTCAAAATTGCTGCTTAGTAAATTTACCCCTGAGACTGGTCTCTGTAGCCCCATCACAGCAATGACTTCAAATACATACAAATGAATTATTTAAGATTGGGTAAGACCATTTCCAGGATATCAACTCGAAGTCATTCTCTTACTTAACTGACCATAATATGTTTAAACTTCTATTATTACCCAATGGTTCCTAGTTACCGTACAATGGATGAATAGATAAGGGTGTTTTGAGAAAGATTCTACACAAACTCCATGCTGGACCATGGCATAAATCACTTCCAGTAGGCCCTTTGTAATGTTCACCTTTAGTCCTATATGGCCTATACCTTAGTTTACTAATTTCTTCTAAGAAAAATAGTTTAAAAAATCTCTTTCATCTGTCTTCCATTACATTCTTAAAAATTGTATTGTATTGAACCATACTCAATTCATTCTATAAAATGAATTTTACTTATCGTGAAGCTACGCTGTCTTATCTAGAGATGTTTATCTGTAGTAGCAATTGTGTTATTCAACATATCGCAATATGAATAGCAAGGGCATGACCTTGCATTGTGGTGACCACTGTCAACATGTGAATTACATTAAGGGATTCATTCTTCTTATTCTCAAATCATCTAGTTCTGTATTTTGATAGACATATGCCAATTTGTACGCTTACTCTCATTACGTACGTTATCAGGCATTGGTATTGAGCTGAAAAACCAAATAATCCACCTCTTACACAACATAATGAATTTATCATTTCACCATAATCATTCAGTGTTAAATGGTTGATAGCTTTAAAAAAGAAACAGGATCAGACTGTACATATTGGCAATATATGTTTAGTTTTTGATTCTTACATTGCATTTATCTTTATTTATTATAATTTTAAGCATTAATTTGGTATCATCTATTGGACACCATACAGCAAATTGACTGATAAATAACACACAGTAACATAAAGTATTATTAATCACTGAAGAAGCGATCTGTAGGGGCAAGGAACAGCTGTCTACAGATTGGTACCTCTTCCTTATGAAGGAGTTATTTGCTTGGCTTTAATTCTGAGTCATGTTTTATGTGGTTGAATGGGATTAAGTAATACCACCTCCAATAGGTGGCGCTGGAGATACAGCTCACTTCCCTAGAGCTTGATAATTGTAATTACCCCTGGAGAATTATATGACCTATATAAGACTCCATACACCATAATGTTGATCTCCCCATTGTACAAATAATTTGTGAATCCATGCACTTTGGACGGGAATCCCGGGAACTATCGCCTCAGACTTAGGAGTAAATATACTAAGTGATGAGATTGCAGTGAGACTGGAAAGTGGGGAAGTTGCCCATGGCAACCAATCAGATTCAAGCTCTCAGTTTCATTTTACATTCTGGAGAATGTGAACTCAAATCAGATTGGTTGCTATGGGCAACATCCCCACTTTTCAATCTCACTGCAATCTCTCCGCTTAGTAATTATACCCCTTAGTCCTACCTTAAGTTCCTGCGTGGATCATGGAGAGGTCCAACATTAAATGGATTGGCCCTACATTACAATTTACAGAGTTCTCCTCCCTTCCGACATTGAGTACTTTTTGCGGGCAAAGGGGAAGTACTCTGATTGATCTCCTAGTGCACAGAGATATCGGTATCTGGACATCTGTCATTCGCATCACTAATGTGTCTGAACCTGGTCCTTTATCAGTAAATATATTGGTTCCGTTAGTTCATCAAGTTATAACTTACTGTGCACACTTTATGCAAAGAGAAAGCACCTACGGTGAGTCTTATAGGAGACTTGTAATATAGGAGACTTGTAATATAGGAGACTTGTAATAAAGGAGACTTGTAATAAAGGAGACTTGTAATATGTAGTGTGCTGAAAGGCTTTATGTATATTTATGTAGTGCGGTCTAAGTATTAATCGTTACATTGAAAAATATGAAAAACACAAAGCTGAATCCAGACTGTAGCTTTTTCCTGACATCTATTGTTTTCAGCTGGATTGTGGCCATGCTACGTGGACTGACCTATTCTGATCCATACAGACATAAGAGCAATGACAATGTCTTAGAATGTATATTACCCAAGGCGCAGTGATCACTGACATTCCATTCTCTAGGTGCTTTAACAATGTATTACCTGTCAGAATGTGGTAAATTGTATGCCGTAATTGCAAGAACAGGTTAAGCTTTGAATACTAAGTTCTAGAATAAGAGTATTGTGTTTCTGCATCATATAAATACAACATCCTGGACCACTGCAGACAATGATACAGCCAAACAGGTTACTGTAGACAAGTCTTCCGGACACTTTTTGGGGGGGTTTTGGTTTTGGATGTGGATCTCCCTTCGTGCTTTGGGTCTGGATTGTTGTTGCTAAAACCACCCTTGGATGTTTTGGTTGTGGTTTTGGATCTGCATTTAAAAAAAAAAATTATAAAAATTGCTTAAATAACATAATTTGAGCTTTTTTTGTTCCTAAAGCATTATAGACCTCAATAAGAGTTTGAAGTTTCCACTCATTTCTAATCAATTTTAACCCCTCAAAGCTCACAAAATAGTTTTTATCTAGTATAGGCCAAAAGGTTGCACCTGAAAACAGCCAATACTGGACACTGCAGCCCCTGTTACACTGGACACTAAACCCCCTGTTACACTGGACACTGCACCCCATGTTACACTGGACATAGCACCCCCTGTTACACTGGACACTGCAAACCCTGTTACACTGGACACTGAACCCCCTGTTACACTGGACACTGCAGCCCCTTTTACACTGGACACTGCAGCTCCTTTTACACTGGACACAGCCCCCCTGTTACACTGGACACTGCATATTTTATATAATTTACGCCTCCATTTAGTAGGACATCCAGTGTTACTGTTACATACCTCCCAACATCCACAGCCCGGGCCAAGGGACACATAAGCCCCACCCCCGGACCTGTCCGACTCGGAACACCCCGTGCTGGAAATCAATTCAATTTACCTCCCCTGCAATTCAATATGGTTTTGCCCATTAAAGTGTAAAGCTGGCCATACACTATAAGATAAATCATCCAATATCAAAATTGGATCAAAAATTAACCAATGTTTTTTTTTAAGGAATTGGAATCACCCATACACTGTACAATAATTGTATGGGGGAAAAAAAAGAAATAATATGCAAATTAATACTTCCAAACGATTAAAAAAAAATAGTTTGGTTTATGCTTTTAAAGTGTGTCTCAATGTCAGGATTATTGTAAGTGCCCATACACTGTACGATTTGTTTTACCTAAAAAACTATTTAAGATTGAGCAGATCATAACATCAAAAAATCGTTTTAAAGCTATTTTTGAAAGCTATCGGCCGACTGAAAAAATCGTTGACAAACACAGAACGATTTTTCCAAAACGATTTTTGGGAAAATTGTATAGTGTATGGCCAGCTTAAGTCATGATTGTAAAAGTCAAGAGAGTGTAAATCTGAATCTGGCCCATTAGTTACAAGTCTAATAACAGTGTAACAGTAACACTGGTGAGTATCTGTGTGCAATAAGAAAAAGCATAATATTCTCCCTGCATGCAAACAATAACATTAATTTTGCCTCCCCTGCAATTCAACATGGTTTTGCCCACTCAATCTAAGTTTAATTGTATGTAAGTCTGGATCTGGACCAATGAGAGAAAAAGGTTATTTAAGAGCATGTGTGCAGCCCAGGAGAAGACCTGTAAAAGAGAACCAAAGAAGTAAAAGTGTGAATAAATACAAAAAATGAGGATATGTTTTCTAGTAGTTAAGCAAATAATTTTGTATTTGATTTTGCAAAAGGAGAAATTTGCAAGGAAAATCAGTCTAGCTGCTGAGTGCAATATAAATGACTGGTGGGTATATTGTGGGAGTACAATAAGAAGTGTATTGCAATAATCAATGCAGAACATGATTCATCTTTACAGTGTCTGCTATGAGATATGTGAGATTCTTTTAATGTTTTAGATGTATATAAAAGGATTTAGGTACAGATTGTATGTGAGAAACTAATGACAGTTTCAAAGTCAAGGACAACGCCTAGGCAGCATGATGATGAGTAGGGATTATTGCAGGTTTATCAACAGAAATACAGAGGTGGATAACAGTTATTGGCAGGTGAAAATATTATCAGCTCTGTGTTTGAAAGCATGAGTGTTAAATAGCAGGAGGACATCCAAGGTAAAATGGATTAAAGACATGAGCCTACACACTGTGTGAGATCAGGGTGACTTTATTAGTTTACGGGGTATAAATAGAGACAATGAACAGGATCTAGAACTCTGTATTGTTTCCATTAGACATTAATGCCATTGGTTATTGATCCCATTGTTTTTCAATATGAAGATAATGGGAAAATCACAGAAGAGATTCTGAGGGTAGCTTATTTAATTTTGAGGATATTGAAATCATAGTGTAGGCTCGACATTTATCAGAAATAATGACTGAAATAGCAGCGACATTTGATTGTATAATTGGACGCAATGTAACACAGAACATGAAAGCACTGGTACTCAATGGCACCATCTTGTTTCTGCTACACCAATCCAAACACCCAAAATGCTTCTCAAAACACTTTTAAGACACTTGTTGTATTGATTTTGTTTGTAAGTGTTTTGACATGCAGCTAGTAAAACCTCAGCTTCGTAAGGCGTTCCAATGGATCCAGGTCTTCCCAAAAGACAATTTTGATTAAGGTAAGATGAGCAACAATATCAGTAAGGTAATATGAGCAAGAATATCATTAGATAATACCAAGCCATTACGGCAAAATTTTCAAACTAAAAACTCACAGTAGGATCAGTAACCAGAATACATAGGGAGACTGTGCAATTGACAAATGGGCCCAGTAATAATCCCCTCTGGAAAGAACTGCTATTCTCTGGGCAGAGGTATACTGCTTGACAGGTATGGGCAAGTGGGCCATTTCCACTATGTAACCTTCATGTTCTCTGTGGGCACTATGGGCCAGATTCAGCTTTTCACTCTCATGACTATTACACTCTCATGACTATTACACTCTCATGACTATTACACTCTCATGGGCAAAACCATGTTGAATTGCAGGGGAGGTAAATTTAATTAGTTGCAATCAGCATAACAAGTGACAGCTGATGTTTCCTAGTCCTAGTCTAATAACAGTGTAA
>JABWIB010003593.1:16622-28999 GCA_016617825.1 Platyplectrum ornatum
ATACAAATTTGGTACAAATTCAGAACTACATCAGTAGACAAACAGAGCATTGCAGCACTTGATATTTTTGAAAGGGAACATCTTGCATAATAATGTTCTTGGGTGGAGATGTTACACCCCTTTACCTCAGAAAGGTACAAAAGGAGAGCATTAGCAGTCAGCTCTGCACACAGGAGGAACCAGGCAAAATGAGTGGCAGGAAGAGATCAGTGGGAGTTATTGGAGCACCTTTCTCCAAGGGGCAGGTGAGTTTTCCCACAACTGACTGCTATATGTGAGCATTACCACAAGGAGCTAGTTCATAAATAGAGGTCTGAACTGTTACATTACACTATTTAACAGACTCTCATTTCTTTTTATCATGTCAGATTTTAAGTTTTCAGCTTTTCTTTATTTTACTACAATAAAATCTCTAGTTATATAGTGAACTATTGTATTCTGAAATCAATCAGCTTGATTTTGAAATTACCATCACCAACTTATGCATAAAGCTTGATGTAAAATAAATCTCATATTTTGTTATATTATTTCTGTGATATATAAGTGTGGTGTCTCTGAGTATAACAGGCAAGTGACTTGAATTCTGAAGCTAGATGACAGCTCTGGATGACAATCTAAAATATAACATTAACTTTGCTATGGTTTTTTTTTACTTTATAAAAAAACACACACATTTGTCAGCTCATAATAATACCTAGAATTTATAAATCAATAATCCATATAACAGTGCTGCCTATCAAATCTTAAAAAAAAAATAAAAATCCTGTATTAAATTTTGACCAGTTGACAAACTATACGCTGTAAGGCAAGGTAATGATGATATTCAGTGTGTGGAGGTCAAGGCACCTTTCCTCCCCTCCCTTAAGCAACACATTAGGCTGTAGAAGTAGCTTTAAATCCTGACTAGTCGCACAACCACATTGGTTGTTGAGAGTCTGGAAACCTTTATGCAACCAGCAGCTGTGCAAGATATAGTTGCCACAATAGTGAGCCCCAAACAAATAAGTTGACTTCAGAGAATGGGCATAGAATAGCATATAAATTATAGTACAGCTATTTTAGTGCACTCTATATTAAAAAGCAATGTAAACAAAAAGCCCCATTTAGTTAAACCTGTATATAAGAATGCAAATAGCATTGGCTGAAAGTGTCCTCCTCCCTTTGTGTGACAGCTTGTAGCCCACAAAACAAAAAAAAAATCCCAAACTAGCTAAACAGCTTAAACTTGGTTGATTGTTAGCAACTTCACTGGACCAACTGGAGTATCTCATTACAAATAAGCTATTGGTCTACANTGGACAGGATTGTAAAGATTTAATGTAGCGTACAGGTTGAACCGGCTATTGAATCTCTTGTATCCATGAATTTGTGTCAGTGCTTTGTTAACCACAATCACCTATATATTTATCATTGTACAAAATAAAAATGGTCCAGAGCTTGTACTTTGTAACACTAAGTCCACTATTGAGTGTAAATTAACGAAGATGTAAGCGCTCAGAAGTGTCATTAGTTGGAAGTCTGGATCCAGTGTTTTGCATAATTTGTGTTATCCACAAATTATTAATAGTAAGGTAGCTTGCAATTATTTCATTGAATTAAATGTACTTGATATATTTTGTGATGGCTTCTTAGCACTACAAAAAGTATTCAGCTTACAGCNATACACATCTTTTTAGTCTGTCTGCCCAGCTTTTGTTGTGTACGCGATTGTACAAGCATCATTAGCATTTCTAATGTGGGTTGGGCAGGTACTTATCGCCATACCTAAAACATTTCTATTTACTTCTTCCCAAAGGATGAATAGGGTTAACGTTGCATAAACAGATCCATAGTTTACATAGTCCAGCTTCAGTGAACCTGATTTCCTGGGCATGTACAATGCACAGAAACCAGACACTGCATGTGGCATCAACAGGCATATGTCCAACTCAAGTCACCATAAATATTTGAACACTAATATTTTATAACAAGCTATTATTAAAGTCTAATATTATGTATTTCTTTACTAAAACATATTCTTTCTTGTCAGCCAAGAGGTGGNGTGGAAGAAGGTCCAAGGTATTTGAGAGCAGCTGGATTAATTGAAAAACTGAAAGCGCTGGGTAAGATATTTAAGATAAAACATATAAGAAATCAGAAATGTATCTGTATCTATTATTATAATGTACTGTGAACTGTACAAAAAAAGTCTTAAGTCTGAAAAGTTTCAGTTCTGATTAAATCTAATGCTAATTTTGTAAACAAAATGTATTTAGAGTTTACATGTGTTTAATAGTAGCATAGGCTATACCTAGGCATATGTCTGATTATGACAATATATAATATTTGAGTATCTTTCCAGTAATACACGCTTTAATTTACTGCACATTGTATCTGTAATATAAACAATATCCAGTGTTTTCCCATAAGTGGGGTTTGTGATTTCACACATTTCCTAAGAGTCTACATTATGACATGCACATTTCCTGCTGCAAACGCACTGACATCATTAAACATTTTGTAACTTGTGACTTCACTTTAGTGATTCACCGTGGTTTACATTACTGACTATACTGACATTATCTGTGTAGACATGTAGAACGTGTCTACTAGTTCCAGTATTGGGCAATGAACTGCTAGACCAAATCACTAGTTTATATAATTTCTACATATTTAAAATATGATCATGCAGAATATAGTTCATTACATGACAATCTGCAAATTATCCTTTAAAGGTTTAATTGTAGTAAGCACATCTGCTTAGAATCTTTTTGAAGGCCATTATTTTGATTATTCCTTATGTAACAAATTTTTTATATACAACATATGTTCCAATCCAACATAAATTTTGTCTTATATTGGAACTCACAATAGCGATCACTAGTAACCAGATTATTAGTGTGAAAGGTGAATCTCATGATTATTTGTCTACTTTGACTCTTACTATTTCTTTTGTTACAGTGTATATTTTATGACAACACTTGTCCATGTCACAGTAAAGCACAANTCAAATACATTTGACATTATGTTTNAATAAAAATTCTATCAATTTGACAACAAATCCTGGGGCTAATGCTAAGTATTAACACCACAGGTGTAATTCTACACCTGGACAAACTATTTCCCAATGCAAGTGGTACAACTGCAGTAATACATTTTGTTTGCTGAAGAAAGAAGTGTACATAGAAGTCTAATAGATTTCATTCTAANCTTTGATTTAGAGTTGAGATACCCTGAACTCTAAATCTGTTTGTATATTATAAATTTTGACAAACTCTTGTTACTGTAACACATGCCTTTGGGAGTACTCCAATACTCTGGATCAGCCACCTTCCACCCCCAACTGGTTCTGTCTCGATATTTCCTGTTGCAGCAGACTTCACTAACAACTACTTATGTANAAGATGGCAGCATTCCTTAATTCATCATTGTAAAGAAATTTCACAAAACCTTAATGTCATCGAATAGGGTGGAAGTGTGAACAGAATACTAAATGGTTTTTTTTTTTTTTGTCGAAACCATGCAGACGATATTTTCATCGTTGGGAATTTTTATATTAAAGTGGGGTTTTACANACATTGGAACTGATCAAGAGCTGTGAATCCATCTGGTTTTCATGTGCAGAACAGAAGCAAATGCAGAAATGCATTCACAGGGCTACCCATGCATCTGTGTCTGCAATTATGTGGTCAGTGCTAGTGGAATGGGGTGTTGAATTACCCTGGTCACTATCCCCATTTAAACTGCTGAATTACCCTGGTAATTTACAAAATACCCTGGTCAACACCGTTCACACTAAACTCGGGTCATTAGGTGAAACATGAGTTTAACCCTCATCATACAGCTGTGATTGGCTGTAAAAAGTGATGTCACACAAATAAAAATGAAATACCTGAAAGCAATGGGAAAAAAATATTTTAAAACAAAATTAAAATAAAACAAAAAGAAAAGTAAAAACATAATAAAATAAAACCTATTATAAAAAAATTCTTTCAATTTTTTTTATTAAAATAATGAAAAATGACAAAATATTAAAAATATTTATTAATATAAAAACAATAAAAAATAAAATAAATATATAAAAATGCTTATAAAAGTTTAAAAAAATATAAAAAAATAAAAAAACTATTTAAAACAATAAAAGTAATATAATAAAAAATAATAAAAATATTATTTAAAAATTAGTGAGGAATACTGAGTACTAACAGGAGCTGTATCTCCCGAAGCACAACAAGACACAGCTCCCGTTAGTACAGCGATCGCTGCAGCACTGCAGACATCGTCCACGTGACCCTGCAGGGGTAACATTACCTGGGCAGGGTCCATTCACACAGGAGACTACCCTGCACCAAGCAGGGTGAAACCCTGCTTTTGGCCCAGGTAGTAGAGCCGGTCAAACATGCCCACGCACTACCCAGGCTGTTCAGTCAACCTGGGCAGTTAATTGAACTATAAAATGGCTCTATTGACAATAAAAGCATGTCCTACACATACAACGAGAAATGAAATATATTAATGGTTTTATACAAAAATTCAGGTCACACAATACACTACAGTTCATTTCTTAAAGGCTGAGATCGAGGCTGATCCAATGTTTAATAGTAAGAACAGCACCAGGAAAAACATTTTACAATGTGAAGTTATCATTTATCTTTAGTCTGTAATTTAGATCTAGGCTAAGAAATGTCACCTAAATATATTTATATTTAAATACACATTTCCACCTATTTGTTTATCATCTCTATTGTGCCTTTTCCATTGTAAATGAGTGTACCCATGGCAAGCTTTAACACTTGTGAAAGTGGTTGTACAGACACAGCACAAAGTGATTTTTGTGGCTTTCTTTTGTTGTAGAATATGATGTGAAGGATTACAGTGATTTGCAGTTTTGTAATCTACCTAATGACGAACCGTTTCAAAACGTGAAGAATCCTCGAACAGTTGGGCAAGCTACAGAGAAAGTCGCTGATGCAGTTGCAGAATGTAAGAGGAATGACAGAGTGGCTCTGGTCCTTGGTGGAGACCACAGGTGTGTTCATGTTATTATATTTTTATTTGAAGTGCAAAGAAACATCGATATTACATTCAAAATGGAAAATGTAATTTAATCTGAAAAGTAAAATAATTTAAATAAAAAAGCATCTGGTTTCCATTCGCCCCTTAGATTTTAAAGGACATATGAAAAGTTTTAAGAAGGGGGAAAATAAACAGAGGTGTATTACATGAAAACTTAGACAATATCTAATATAGAAACCTAATTGGCCCTTTTTTAAGCACCTGCATAAGTGTGTAACGGCCTTTAGATACATGGTAGCATGGTAAAATCCCATAATCCTCTTTTAATATGATTCAGACTGGTGAAATGATTTATATCTCTATGCTGCGAGATGCTTCTTGTTGTTTGCCTCTACAACATTGTCATTCATTCCGTTATTTGTCACGAGTCAAATGATAATTTGTTACATAGTGTCCTAAGACTGGACAAGTAGAGATAGTTGTATCCAAGCCATGTGTCAATGTGTTGTGACATTTTCTGTTTACTTTTGTTTCATGTTTGTGCTGATGCAGCTTGGCAGTTGGAACAATTGCAGGTCATGCCAGAGTTCACCCTGATCTATGTGTAGTTTGGGTTGATGCCCATGCAGATATAAACACTCCATCTACATCACCAAGTGGCAATCTACATGGACAGCCAGTCTCTTTCCTAATAAAAGAACTGGNAAACAAGGTAAGCAATCAATTCTAGTGTACATTATACAATTACTGAATGACCACACAAAGTGCTTGAACAGGATGTTTCCAAGAACAATTTCATCTAATGCATCAACACCAAAAGNGCATCACACATGCACCTGGAATTTGCAGCACCAATGAGTGCTGGAGCCATGTTCTCAGTAGTTACCCATCACGATTTATAATCTCTGCATCTATATAGCCAATATATNGGTAGATCATTTCATTGAAACTTTCTAATATTACAGATGAAAATNTTGTATCAGGAAACCCACCTCCTTTGTGTGACCAATTATACTGTGCAGTTACACAACCGTGCAATGTCTTACAGTTACAATCAATCCTATCACTTGTGTCTCTTAGGTGCCACAGATTCCAGGATTCTCCTGGGTGCAGCCATGTCTATCTGCTAAAGACATAGTATACATTGGATTAAGAGATGTAGACCCTGGAGAACAGTAAGTTCATTTTNCATTACCATAGGTTTTGCTATTTGGTTTCACTTACATTGAAAGCACCATTANCCTGCTGCTTTTTCAAGCTGGTCATGCACTAAAAATACTATCAGGACCAGCAAGACAGTCGCCCACTTGGGAAACTGCTGAGATCGATAACCCTCGCAGTAGAGGGATGTGCTGCAGAGTTCACAAGAGGCCCTTGTAGCTGATTGGCTGCTCGGCCTCCTGTCAATCTCGGCAGGAGACCCATACAGCTAGACTAGGGAAAGTATTAACACTGGTCAATATAACATAGCCAATCCACGTCCTGGACTACAAAACTGCCATAGTAGTAATATATTAATGAGAGTTCCGAATGCAGGGCTTTTGTTTTGTTTTTTTGAAGATGAAATTATTGGACATAAGTGATTTGACAGTTTAATGTTTGTTTATGGACAGTTATAAATGTTGATAGAAACACCATTAAAATGTATAATGTTGTCTTTGTTTACAAAAATACATACACTGTATTAATAACTTGCATATTTTTTTTAAATAGTTATATTCTACAGCAACTTGGCATCAAAAATTATTCTATGTCCGATGTGGATAAACTGACAATTACCAAAGTGATGGAAGAGACACTTGAATATTTAGTGGGCAAGTAAGTATTAATACACAAGGGCCTATATTTCTCACCAGTGACTTATTTGCTCCCATCCTTANAGAATTAGCCCAGCAGCAGGCAGATTGCTTAATGATACGCCAATTGGTTTCATTATTTTATGCAAGTGTATGCATGGACTGATGTGTTAGAATGCTGATACAATGGGGGCCGATCCAGATTTACACGTGTACATTTTTTGATGTGCAAAGGTTGGGCTGAACAAAACCATGTTACAATGTGATTGAAAACACTTTGCTTTTGAATAAACATACAGAGCTGACTCCATTACTTTGTGCATCTGAAAACAAGTTTTGTCGGTGGAGACCTTATTGTAATGTGTAAAACATTAAGGTGCAAGGTGCCATTAAGGCAATAGCTTAAAATAGGAGTTCTTCCAGTGGCTTGTTACCATAAAACACACACATGTAATTAAACAGTAAAACCTGTAATTACATCAATTTTCATTAACAAAATTATTTTTAGCAATTACTAATGATTACTAAGGTAGTAAACAAACACTTTTCTGCACTAGCCCTGACAGCATGAAAGAGCAAGTAGCCTGAAATAGTCATTGATATCCATGTGTTATTTATATTGTTATTCTATAACTTTGTCTTCTAAAGGGGAAAAAGGCCCATACATCTGAGTTTTGATATTGATGGTCTGGACCCCAGTGTGGCACCAGCTACTGGAACACCAGTCCCTGGAGGACTGACTTACAGAGAGGGCTTGTACATCACAGAACAACTGTACAAAACCGGTAAGCAATAAGACCCAAGACATACCGAAGACACAAATACAAGTCTAATTGTTATAACATATATATAGTATGTATTAGCAGGTGCCAATAAATGAACCTATACNTATAGCTTAATGTTAACAAACATGTATCTATGGTTCTAGGAATTAATGTNACAATTTATACTTCTGGTTTTCTAATCAGACTTCATTAAAGTAACTTGTGTTAAAACTTTATTAAAGAATGAAGGCACATTTATTAGCATGTAAGCTTGCAAGAGCAGGGACACACACCTCTCAACCTCCTTTCTCCCTCCACCTTCCCACTTCTTATTCATCTACATTGTTCTTCAACTAGCAGACCTTCGCTCCATGTGATTCCACATCCCACATCAGTTTACACTATTTCCCACCCCTATGTAATCACTGTGTAACCACTCTATGTACACGTTTTACCCGTGCCTATGCTTGTTGTCTTGTGTACCACTTGTATTGTTTCTCCCAAATGTACAGCACTATGGAAACAATTTGGTGCCTTAGAAATAAACGTTAATAGTTAAATTATTGTAACAATAATAATACTTTAGTTTAGTAATCAATTTTCATGTCTCCTTATTTCTTTATGGTTTAGGGTTGCTGTCTGCAGTGGATATGATGGAAGTCAATCCCTCTCGCGGAGAAACGGAGAGAGATTCTCAGTTAACTGTGAACACCGCTGTGAATATGGTTTTGTCAAGTTTTGGAAAAGCACGAGAGGGATTCCATGGATCCCTTCATGTCCCAGACCTAGGCTAATTTCAAGATGTTTGTTGTGTGTAAAATCAGTTTCTTCCTCAAAAAGACAGTTACCAAATATAAAACAAACTGGATTCTATATTAACATTACAAATGATTTACATAAGAGGAAATATTGCACAAGCTATTTGAAATCCTTCTAATCAAATGAATGATTTTTACCACAGACACAAAAACCAGTGCTAAACAATACATTAATGATAACACAATATATATTTACTTAACACTATTTATGAAAAAATTATGTATTCATAGTGTGATGTCAGTGTAATGACTTTTATGAACGCTTCCATAATTTTCCTGTTGTAAACACAATGTAATTCTCCACACAGCTGAGCTGTGCTGGCTTAATCCATCAATACATTCAATAGGTATTAACCAAAGTAATAGTAGAATAGCCAAATTGAGAAACAGCAATGAGATTAAATTGCAGTAAAGCCTAGATATACTGTACAGCATTTCATTAATATGTATGAAGAAAAATTGATGGCATTTAAATCTCTAAAGTACCACTGTAATAGGCATTATTCTTCTTGTAACAAGTTATTACTCTATTGTCAGTGTCTCTTTTTTATGTATGTTCCTATGTAAAAACAAAATTGTATAATTAAAAATGTTTTAAATTGGTTGAAAGCAGCTTGCATATTGCTCTCACTAGATCCAGTAAGCTTACCACATTTGAAATTTAAATTGCAATAGACCCACTGTGCATGGAAATTTGGGCATACAAAGGGGCATACCACTTTGTAACAATAAATGTTGTAATGATATCTATTTATCACCCATTCAATCCTTGTTTTTGACCCAGTGTGCCCCTCCAGTCCTCTTTTCCGCCCCTGTAAGACTTCAGTCCTCCTTTGTGCCAGTGTGCCCCTCTAGCCCTCATTTGTGCCCCTGTATTTATCCTATCAAACCCTTCTTTTACTTCCTGCATCTGTCCTATACAACTTTTTCTCTTCTATCCGCTCAACTTTTATTTTTAATAAACTTTAATCTTCACTCACCTTGCGATCTTCTAACTTCTTTCCCTCTGTTCTTTAATGCTCTGCTTGTCGATAATTGCATCGGAACAAGAATCAGTAAATAGCCAGCTTTAGACTCTGAATCAATCACTTGTCATTATCCATGTACATGTCATTATTCATGTCCTCATGTTTGTCCCCAAGAGAAAAGGCTCTGTTAAATCAGGATTTAAATTGTCTGATNATGTTTGATCCAAATTGTATATCATCTCGCTTATTTTTATTTGAAATAAGCTCCGCCCCATTCAAGTCAAAGTGGTGTCACTTAGTCATACCTTCCAACATTAGGTTTCCAAAAAAAGAGGCAAAAAAGACCTATGCCTCTTTGCCCACAATGACTGAAGTTCTGAGACTCTGCGAGCCGAGGTAAATTTCCATTAGAAATGCTGTTTTCCACGTTGGCTTTTTAAGGGAAATATCCTGAATTGGCTGAAAAGGTTGTTGAACAACACTGTCCAGAACTTAGTTAAGGTCCCAAGGAGGAATCGGATCTCTATATCCCGCATTGGTTTTATACGCTGCTTGCATATGTATTTGTTTCTAGCCAGATCTCTATTTAGAATGGAGCTTACAGCTGATATTTAGACTTTTAATGAGCTTGTAGTAAGATGCTTCTCCATACCAGACTCTAAGAACTCCAGAATAGTAGGAATATCCGGATTCGTGGACATGGTGACCTTAAACCAGTTGACAAAAGCTTTCCAGTTCCTGTAGTGGAAAATTTTTTCTTGCTTTGAGCAAAGTTTGAATTACAGTGAAAATCCTTGTTTTCTCAATGTCTGGCTCTCAATAGCCAAGCCACCGCCTTGGTGTAAAGACACACCGGCTGTGTATATATTGGTTTTTAAATCCAATAAATGAGTCTCTGCTCTGACCAATATTGGAAGAACTTCTGCCATGAGGGACGAACTTTTTGTACCTCCTTGGTGATCGATATATGAAACTACAGCTTTTTTTGTCTGATTGGAAAACCACCGATTATCCTTTAAGAAAATCTTGAAAATGATCAGGTCAGAAGTACCACCTTCATTTTCCTGACATTGGAATCGCAGACCAGGTTCCCTGAACTGTGTGATCCTCGCAGATTGCGCCCCATCCAGAGATGCTTGCGTCTGTGGCTATAGGAGTGAGGACCTTTTTCCGTCATTTAATGNTGTACAGTGTGTTGGAATGAGTAGGCCATCACCAGAATGTCACCCCGATAAGGATAAATCTGTATATTCTGCAGATGAAGATGAGCAATGACTGNGAGGACTTTGATAATGTGCGTGAAGATGTTGCCAGGCTGAAGGGTAGCACAGTGAATTGAAAATGTTGCTTTAGGATACTAAACCTTACGAATTTTTGGTGGGACAGATGAATGGGCACATGCAGATAAGTATCTTTCAAGTCGACAGATGTCATATACATCCCAGGCAGGTGTCCGAGGGTTACGTATTTCAGTTATTATATATTAAAAGACTTGATTTTGATTAATCTGTTTAGCCTTCTTAGATCTAATATTGTCCGAAAGCCCCGTGAGGCTTTAGTGATGATGTAAAACAGTAAAACCGCTGGTACCTTTCTNGATAGTGAACCTTCCGGGCTATTAAGTCAGAAAGAGTGTCCTTGATGGTTTCAAGCTCCTTTGTTTCCTGTGGAACCGGAAACTCCAGAAAGGCGTCTTTCAGGAAGTGAAAAAATTCTAGCTTGTGAACCTGCGTTACAATGTCTAACACACATCTGTTTGTAGTAGTGTTTACCCATAGAGCCAAAAATTTCCAAAAGTTGACTTCCAACTGCTACCTACGATCTGGCATGCATCCAGTCATTGCTGGAAGGCTCTAAAAGGATCTGAAGTCTTTGCTGCTTTGGGAACAAAAATTCCCTCTGGAAAGGTTCCCTCTTCCTCTTTGGAAATTCCTGTCTGGACGGTACAGTCTGGCCTCTCTCAGGTCCACTGGCGCTTTACCTATTCTGAAGGACCAGGTAGAATTGCCACCTAAGGTCTTCAAGATAATTTCATCCAGAAGGGATCCAAATAAATAATTCTCCCTGGAAGCAAAGCATCAGCATTCCAATATTTCAGAAATAAGGCCACATATAAATACCAGTGCCAGCTGCATATCTTGGATGAGCTTCAATAGGTCCATTCTCCCTATATTATCAATAGTGTTGGCTTCTAGTGTGTTACACCATCCCTGCAGGACTGTAGATGTTACAGCAGTAGAGAAATTTTAATGCTGCACCAGTGTGTGTGTGTATATGTGTGTATATATATATATATATATATATTTATATATAAAAGAATACAGGTAAGAAGGCTTAAAACATCAATCCATCAATCAATATAGTGATTCTAGAGAGTCACAAACCATGTTATCTGATTCAAATGGCCAATCATATAAATTACACAACACTGGTTGTTCAGGTGTCTTACACTACTCACAATACTGGAGAATAGACACAAAAGGATTCTGGATGTTTGGGTACTCCCTGTATGCCAGCAACCTTATTTTGCTATTTTGGAAATGGTACTTGAAATCACTCAACACCCAAAACCTTAAGCCCCTTCTCGCCAAATAATCAGCCGCAAACAAGACAAAAGAAANAAACAAACCCCTAACAAACCACACTTAAATTGTCAAATATACATGTCATATTCTCCTTTTTCTGTCAGAAAAAAGGTAAAATTATATGAGAGTTTCCATTATGAAAACTTTATGGAAAAATTGGTAAATTTTACACAAGTCAATTACTTTGCTCAGTACATAATGAAACAAATATGAACCACTTTTAAAAAGTCTTTTAGGTTATATCACAAATTTAAAATTTAAATACAAGTTTTTTTATTTTTTTATTTAAAGAAATCAAAATGGTATAAACAATGGTATAAAAGCACATTTTTGTGTTCAAAAACTAGATAAAACTTTCATGGCAGGTATTTACAACTATATAACGCAACTTTCCAGTGGATGTAAGAGGATGTATAAAGTATGTAACTGACCATTATTTATACATGTATGA
>JABWIB010003593.1:35069-45826 GCA_016617825.1 Platyplectrum ornatum
TTAAAAGGTTGTTATAGCTTTAGAGATAATTCTCAGATCTAAATATCCAACGTAAACTAATCATTTAATATGCAAAGAATAGGAAAAGAAGCAACNTTCAATTAAAGCCCATTAAGCATTAATAAATAACATACCATGAAACTTGTAAAGGCCTCCAAGATGATCAAGCAAAGTTTCCAATGACTTTGAAACAGGGAGTAGCTCTAGGAATCTGTGAATGACTATGTCAAATACTGGCAGAAAACGAAGGCACACATTCCCAAAGTAGATTGGAAGGTACTGAGGCTGAATCAGCACAGGAGGATTGACCTGTTCTGCAAGTCCTTCAAAGTACAGCTTTTCAGGGTATTTCTGGAAGAGAAATAATAATGAACGTAATAACGTAACCTAAGAGGCAATTGGAAAAGAAAAAAAACACACATAAAATTATTTTTAAAGCACAAAGAAAAATAAAAAAAAAAAGTCAGAGGCCAACAATGCATACAAAAGAATTGTATTTTTCTAGTAAATGGATAAGCTACAACGCACATATTATATGCTTATACACAATATGAATTGTTTGTTTTAATGTACTATTTTTTTTTTTTTTTTAAACATGGACCTAAATTTATTAAGCAGGGAGATTGCCCGAGAGATTGAAAAGTAGGGATCTCAGTTACATTTCACATACTGGAGAATGTGAGCTTAAATCTAATGGACTGCAACATGGGCAACATCCCCACTTTTCAATCTCCCTGCTTAGTAAATATAGGCCCTGATCTGAATTGACATTTAAAGCCACTCGCATTCTAGTACCTTATGGTAATTCATGTGCTTGGTGTGCCAATCATTCTGCAGCCAGTGCTCCGGGGAATTCTCTTTCACAAAGTCACTCACTCTGTTTCGGAAGTCATTTGGTTTCAGAAGAAGCAACTGAATTATGAAGTAGCACACTTGTGCTTCATTTCCTTCATGGCTGCGCATAGCCTGTAAAAGTAAACAAATGACTAATGTGCATCATAACATCAATTGGTCAATGGAACATATATAATACAGGAAAAAAGTAGTATTACCAAGCACAGAATTAATCTGTCCAGAGTCACAATGTTGTATTTCCACACCATGTCATTAAGCATCTCAATACATTTATTGAGCTGCTGACCCCCAGCTGAAGTGGAGAACTCGTACACAAGAAAATCAGCAAATGTTCGGACATGAGCGACAAGGGCTCTTGCGCCAATTCTTTCCAGAACTCTGCAACCAAGAAATTACCATAATATGAATATTACAAACAATGTTTAAAAAAAAAAAATTACATGTAAAGTTAACAGCATTATGCACAATGCATTATGGCCATAAAGCAAACATTAAAAATACAAATATAAAATTAAGTAATCTAGATTGAATGAAAAAAAAAAATATATATATATTGTTTGTTGAAAAGACTGGTAAGACTGGTTTGTAGAGCCCTGAATTAATAACAGACTCCTATAACCGATGAACAGTATGAAAACAACAAACCGGATTTATAAAACATTATAATATACACGATTACACATAACATATCTAATAAATTGNAGAAACAACATCAATGAAACATATTGACACTAAAATCTGATGAAATATCTGCACTTTACAATAAAGGTTCCTCCTGCTATTTCTCCTGAAAACATCTCCAACTTTGTTCCTCGTATATTAATATACTGTATTTTACTTATTATGTTCTAACTTTGTACCTCAATGTTTTATCTTGTACTGTACACCCTACTGAACAGAATATATTATGAGTGAGATGATTACCGATATCCNATTTGATTAATCTGATCGGTCTCTAGAAGCATTTTCCAGAGTAGGCAGAGNAACAGAGGTGGTGAACCCTGCTGGGAGAAGTGTGTGATGTCATTCTCATTGGTCATAGACTTCCACTTCCTATACTCTTCTTCAACATTCTTCTTGAGGTTGAAGCGACTTTCCTGGGGTATATTGTTTTGTTTGAAGAAAGCCTGTGCAAAATACATCACTTTTGTTATATATAAAACAGTACAATATGAAAGAATTACATATAACACGTTTGTCACCTGACAAAAGTACAACGGAGAGGTGGAAAAAGGAATGGGAAATAAACCTAGTCACAGAAATTCACATGACAGACAGATAGATAGATAGATCTATCTATCTCTTTCTCTCTATATATATATGTTGTAGAATAATGGCAAAAGCAGCACATAGCTCACAACAAAAGGCTTACTTAAGTGTAACATCTACAAAACTGCAAATAAATAAAACAATAGAAGCACTACCCTATTGCTGCATACATGTGCCAATGAGATTTAAGAGAAAACCAATGTCAGTGGCTCCAGCTATAGACTGAATTATTAGTACTTGTATCTTTAGAATTGATTTTCTCTTTGAAGGTTTACGAGCAAACTACCATTTTAACATTTTCAGCTCGCCCTTGCCCCCCAGTGGTTAAAATTGACTTATTATTTACAGTTGGGATGGCACATACCTGCAATGGAGCTGGGAAACAACTGAGAGTATGCAATGCCCAGTTGTGTGGTGTATAGCTAATAATTGTTTGAAGAATGTCTTTGCACCAAGTACCTTGAATTGATTCAGATCCTGTGAAGAAATCTATTAAAAAGAAACCCAAAACAAAACCAACATAACTAAACTTAAAATAAGAAGACAGGTATATGCAAATATGTGATAATAAATAAACTGTTGTAACGAGACAGGGACATATGTGAATAGCTCTATATAATAACTCTATATAAAATCCTTACGGCAAATAAATAATCTCTCTGGTGCATTTTGTTGTAATTAGCTGTACAAAAGTTTCACAATGAAAATGGATAATTAAACTATTTCTTTTTTAAGTGTTTTTTCAATTATACATTCAGGTGAATTCGTTTTGATAAAATAATACGTAATATAAGTACCAGTGACATGAGTTGCTCTTGCAAGGGTCAGAATAAGAGCCCTGTTCAGCTCCTCTGACTCTGCCGATAAAACAGTTTTCGGATCATTCAGGAAGCGCGTAAATTGTGGTTGCACCTCAGAACTGCCAAGAGCNGTGATCAATCTCAGTGCTGTGCTCTCAACACTTGAAATAAGGAAACACAAGTATAAAGTGAGTACAATTTCACTAGGTCAAAAGTATTTTTGTTATGTAACTGTATGTATGTGACAAGAATACTAACCAAAGATGTAGTTGATTTTGATTGGTCTGTGGGACTCCAGCTAGAGAATGGAGATGACTCAAGAGTTGCACCCGATAGTGAGGTTGGATGTGATGCATTCGGTAGCTGAACATTTCCAGTAGCGTGTGAAGGATTCCCCATGCATGAGACTTAAACACAGTCGGCAAAAGTTGACCTATAATAATAATAATAATGCAAGGTAAGTGTTTATTTCTATAGTGTAAACCAAAGTGCATTTATAGGGGTGCTGCAGGGCTACAGGCAAAGAGGCTGTGCTATGCTGAAGTTGCCCAGTAAGCTAGGAAGAAAAATAATGGGCAAGAAAAGACAGAGAAAAGCGAAGGAGATGCAGGAAGATGTATCTAATTTTTGGTAATTGTAATAAATGCTTTGAAAGTTGTATACATTTNTCCATTTATTAAATGATCTTTAAAGACAAACTTCGAAGGGTCGATAAAGTGTGTCACATACTCAATGCTTGGGAACCGGTGGTGTAAAACATATCAATAAATATCTTACTGATAAATCCTTTGATGCCAAGTGATTCAATCTCCATATAAACCAACAAACGACTGTAGGTTTCAACAAGTGCAGGGGCAAGAGCTGGACTAGATTTCGCATGTGCAAGTTTAATAACTCTTGTAGCAATGCTGTGAATGAGGCTGGACGGAAAAAAAAAAGACGATTAGAAATATATGGTTATGATCTGCATTATTTATGACTATCAAAAGGAAATTAATACTTCAGTATGTTTTTGTAATGTCAAGCTTTCAAGTATGAAATCTTATTATTTCTTTATTACAAACATGTGGAATACTGTATTAAAACTAAAAACAATACAACAATGATAAGGCTCCTTAAAGAACNTGGATAACATACTATTAACCTCATTTGTTAACTTGCAATGGACAAATGACAATGGCACTGTAGTGTAATAATGTATAAATAGTCAATGGAAGCAATAACGCAGGATTACCGTACATATTTACAAGCTTTTACCTCAGTAAGAATCACAAATATAACAGTTAGCTAGTACAATAAAAATGAACAGAAGCCCTATTTGTCACCACATTTTAGATATACCTATAACTTTTGCAAGAATTTACTTTAGATATAAAGTGGCTTTGAAATAAGGTAAATTATAAAACAAAANTAAAATAAAAAGGTGTACCTCATTTTTGCATGAACTGTAAGGGAATCTAGAAGATTCATTGGAAGAGGTGAAGTGGATGCAGATGCCAAACAATTGGTCCCTGGTAGAGGGATCTTCAAACCTCCACTTCCATAAATAGATTCCACAAGCACTCCCATGGGCAATGTGAAACACTCAGAATTGGTGGAGTAAGCATTGCACAGCAAGGCTATTTTGTAGTCAGTCATTTGTAAGCTTTTATTCTTCAGACTCTGCTGCAAGAATCTAGATCATAACCAAATCAAAACACAAAACTTATTTGTAAAGGCAACCTGTCAAAATGTCTATAAAATGGTAGAGTGGTTATATTAATAGTAGCATCTGAACAAACTGCAACCTTAGGACTGAAAAGGCCTTTTTAGCACTGTATTGCTGTGTATNTTACAAACAGTCAATGAATAAAGGCATGTATTGTGCATATATAAGTTAAATTGCATGTTAAATTGTAAGTTATGTTTCATTAGTTCATTAGTAACACAGTTCTGGCAATATGATTTTACATGTGTGTGTGTATTACACCCCATAGTGTCCTGCATAGTACCTGGAGAACAACGCTGACATAATGCTGAAATAATGTCACACTGGTATTAAAACAAACATGCAACCTGTAACAAAATGCATTATCAAGTAGTAGGCCAGAAGATGAACCACATACTCATGATGTAACTTCAGTGAATGAGGAATAGGAATCTGGAGCTTGGAGTTGTCATTTTGCGCTTTCCTGTTTAGGTGTATCCAAATACAAGTCATTGCAAAAGAATGAGTAGACTGAGGTTTGTTAATATCTGGCACCGGAATACACTAAAAACAAACAGACAGAACATAAACAGTTTATGCAATGACATCTGGAGGGGAAAAAAATCAACTCTTCAATCTGACAACCTGAATATTTACGTGGCTTTTGACATTATATGGCAACTGCATACTCTACATTAGTTTTAAGTAAAACATCTGTTCTACTTACTGTTAATGGACAGAATCTATGCATTGTGTTAGCTTACCAATGTGCAAACTCCATTTTGTGTATTTGTACATAAATATACATATAAAAACAATTAGCTTATTTATATGTCTAAGTGAAAGAACATAACACAATGAATGTTAGCAAAAAAATTTTTATTACAAGTACATCTACCATAATTTTATTACAATCTAAACTATTATTCAAAAATAATAGTCTGTGTTCATAAGCGACCCAAAACAAGACTCACTTCCTTTTCAGGGTACAATAGATCAAACAGCTTCATGACCGGTAGAAAATCTGCTAATGCATTCTTCTGTATGCTTCCAGAGATAAACTGCAGCAGAACCCACATGAGATGGTCTCTGCCTTTAATTAGACCCCGACCTGCAAGCTGCAATACACATTACATGATTGAGATGTTAGTGCTTACAATGAAATCTCTCCAGGGGGACACAGAAGACATTGGAATATGGTTGGATAGACCGTTGCACGTTTAAGAAGTCTGTACATCGCTAGCTTCTCAGCATCTACCCCAACAGGCCTGACAGGACTTTTTTTTATCTAACCAGGAGTAGAAGTAGTAGAATTAATAGAATGCAAAAATAAGAGGGCTTTCAGTGAAAANAATCCAACAATTGTTTTTTCTGTTTCCCCAGGGAAACTTTAGAAACAGGATTGGCAAATTTCATCTTTAATATTTATGTTGTGCTGATTTTTTTCTAGCACTACTCCTCACAACATTTTAAAAGTAAGGCCTGTCAATATCTGTACTAGTGTTCTGTCTGAAAGGGAAGAAATGCACATTCACTGTACANAATACCATGGAGCACAACCATCACACGGGACAACCATGTAATTTCGACTATTTTAGCAGAACCTGTAAATGCACTGTCTGGTACAGGATCACACACACTGCTATCCCTCTAACAGTATGGCCAGTGATGTATCATAATAAACCAAAAGATTGTAAACATATCTTTAGTTCTAGATTGTTTGGTCTTTCCCTTTTGGATACCATGGACACTGCTATCCATACATACNTATTCTCCTTTTTTACGTTGACTCAGGTGAGGGACAGAATACTCTTGCTTAATCACAACCCTGGTCCATGAGAAATATGTCTATACTGTTCAAAAAGCAATTATTCAAATGATGGGGTCCTTGATTANATGCCATTCACTATACAGGAGTGGTCCCTTTCGTCCTCCAGCTGGATGTGCCCCCTGCTGCTTTTGGTAGTACCAAACTTAAATGTGCCCCTGTCATCAGTAATTCTACTGGTGTGTACCTGTTGCTCTCAATGCCTTTTCCTATTTCCTTATTTGATATATTGCATAGACTTCTGTGATCATTGTTTATTTGCAATGGTATTTCAATTTCAAATCTGTAAAACCTCAGTAAAAATACTTGATTCAAAGAATACACCCAAAAACCCATATATGGTTCTGCTGAAATACTTCTGCGAGAAATTACTGTATCAACCAATGTACAATGTAAAATCATCCCCTAGCCCTTATTTGGAAATAGCTGGAAGATAGAGCCTGTAAACTACCTTTGATTGGAATTAAGGCTTTGTTCTGAGAACCAACAAGTCCCCATGAAGTACACTAAGGGAATATTAGTATAATCAAAAACTGGTTAAACTTTACGTTCTGTTTCCTTCAGGCATTTAACTTAGAGTTCTGTCAAGTNAGCTGGGGTATAGAGAGGGGAAAGGGAAAAAGGACTATACTGAAGAATCTATTCATCTATAGCTTAGTGTCCCTATAGGAAAACAGACCAGCATCCATTCAAGATTATTATCTAAATATAGCTGTTTAAAAAAATCCTTTTATTTGAAAGCAAATCAACTGCTACCTCTATTTCCATTAATCCCTAACCCAATAAGGTTAGTGACAGAAANGAGGGATGAATACCTTTTGGTGAAGAGACAAGACCATGTGTGGAAAACTGGCAAACTGAAAAAGCACAAAGAAAATGAGCTGGCTTGAAAGATGCTGCCATAACAATTGGCTCGTTCCACCATCATCAAACTTCTCCTCCGTCTCTGAGCGCTCCATAGCGTAGACCACCAGATCGACCAGCTGGTCCTCCAGCACAGGACATCGTTGTTTGTACTGTAAAGCAGAAAANAGTATTCCAAAAGTCCTGTACTTCTAAATGGCATAAAAGCGCACAATACAGGTGGTCAAGCAAGGTCAAAAAGCATGGAATGAAGGACAGATGAAAGAGGTTAATGAAAACTGAATCCAAAATGACAGGAGTTCAAAAGGTCTTTCCAGCTTTACCCATACTATATACAAATGCTTCACCCAATTTCCTAAAATGATTATTGTTAAAATCTGGTTTTACAAACAGGGGCTTAAACCTTTTTGGGGGCTTTTCCCATTAGATTACATGGATCNGGGCTCGTGGTGGGTATATTAAAGTGGGGGTATGTTGGTAAGTTNCACCCCCATGTATAATCGCCGCCCCTCCGGGCCCAAGATTTTGTGAAAAGAGGTTCTCCTCCAGTCCATAAGGGGTGTGGCTTATGCAAGGGGCAGGGCTTAGGGGGAAAGCTGCCGGTATACCATACCGATGTATACCAGCCCACTTCAAGCACTGACCTGGATGTTATTTATTACTCTGACCTGGATGTTATTTAACACTTCTAACAATACCAATAAAATCTACAATTTAACTCCTGTCACAAAAATTCAGCTCATTTATTTTTATGTAGAACAGAGGAAAGAAAGTGCATAGCAACATAAGGAATTGCAGGATCCCTTTCTGCAGGCAAATTAAAAGTATATATTTTGGCAGAGAAAAATATATACCAGGCATCAACAGAAATGGCAAACTAAAATTTATTACTGATAATTAAATGCGACTTAAGTACCTTAAAGTAGTTTTGAAACCATAAAAGAAAAGGGCAAAGAGGAGATTTATTTTTTTGCCATAAAAAAGGGATGAGGTAAACACAACTGGCACAATTAAAATGTGGATGAACAAAGTCATCATGCTTCTTGTCATCAGATAATCCGAAAAAGCAAGAACTTTTGGGTATGACATGTCATGACAAAGAGCGACATGTAGTCTCTAGAGTCATCAGCATANGATCACATACAGCAAAATGGAGATATCCTATTGTGTAGTATTACAGTGGTCTAGAAGCCACTGGATGTTGTTCATTAGCTAGTTCTGTATTTCAAGTACATCTACCATAAATAACCATGCATTTTCCCTTANAAGACTGCATCAATCAAGATCGACTGAAAACTGCAAATCAATGCACTTTAACTACTTCATAAGGAAAAAGAAACATTCATTGTGACATTATTGGTTGGGTTGGTAGATGTGTGTGTGTGTGGGGGGGGTGTGATAAATGGGTATGATGAATACTAAATTAATCCAATTCTTTGTCTTACGAGGGGTAGGTGCAATGCAAACTACTGTCAATGTCTATACCCAATTGCTGCATCGCAAACATTTTCATGTTCAAACCAGCAAGTCCAAATAACTTCCCACAGCTGTGAGTGCCGGTATGTGACGCAGAAGTAATAGCTATTACTACATTTGGAACTAGGTGCAGTTTAGTTAGGTAAAGAGCATGCCATGGTGTATTAATGCTTTAAAAGTAATCACTAAAAGCATCAACGCATACATTTGGCAAGCAAATTAGTATTTATTAAGTAAAACAAATAAAATAAAGTATAATTTAACTTCACAGACAACAATAGGAGACTGCTTGTGACCCTTATAACAATATAAGTTGAGCAAAACTAGCACAAAAAAGCTCATTAAGACACATACTTCAAAAAAGTAACAACAAAATGTTATCTAGCATGCAGAATCTACTGTACAGGGCTTGAAATTAACTAGTCCTGCGCAATTAGGAAAACTTTTTTTTACGTTTTTAAAGACTTCTTTGGTAAAAAAATAAAAAAAAATAAAAATAAAGTGAATTTCTCTGCATCTTAAAGGTTCTGTTTTCAGAAACTAAACTGTACACATCATACCCTTATAAAACACACATGAAAAGGGTTCATGGAATGACGTGTATTGAGCACATACAAGCGCACAAAAGAAATAGTGATGTTTACACATTAAATTCCAGACAGACAGTGGCTCATTGGATAGATCTTTGCTGAAATGGCGATTTAAATGGATTTCATTGGTCTTTACAGTGACATGCACATACAGTGAATGAGTAATGAGTTCTGGACCCCTACAGCTCTAAAAACTGTTCAAAGGTTATACGCCTTTCAATATTCAGGTTTAACAAAACAAAAGGGTGACTCAAATATTTCCCAACTAATAGCATAAAAATGTCCAATACCTAGTAATGGAAATAGCCCACAGTTTACATCAACACATAAGGAAATAAGCAGACTGTGCTTATTCTATTTTTCCTAAAACACCAATATACATTTATCTATTATATGGCATGCTGGAGGGCAAAAAGTCCCATATCTGTTCAATAGAAGTCATATAACCCGTTTAACTGGAACAGAAGCTTCTAGATAATACATTACTTAATAAGATGAACTTTTCTGTATGGCAAAAATATAGAACACTACATGGGATTAGAATATTCTGAAACCAAAATATCCAGCACATGAAACAACAAAATGTATTAGATAGGTAATAGGAGAAATCAAAATGTATAGAATTGAAATAAATATACAAGTGGAAAAGCAAGAATTATGCCCAAGAGAAAAGAAACTATCTATTCAAATAAAAAGTGGTAAGTAGTGATAAATAAAACTTGTAACAATATAATTTATTCACTAATTCAGAAAAATCAAACTAGAAATGATAACATGCAGAGGATATGGACACCAAACGAATCAGCTATTGTAAAATGAGATCCACACAGCAACAAGTGTTACACTAAATGATTCAGTGAAATAAAATTTAGGTGTAGAATTGATATGTTGTGGCCTTGCCAATTTCAAGCCCTGACCATGGTTGTGTTTGCCGAGTGGGATCAGTGGCTATGAAGCAGCCAGCGGTACGGTTAGTCACAATACAAAAAGAAGGTTGTGAACATACCTGAGCAATGTTCAAGGTCTAGAGCATTGGAGGATGGGCAGGACAAGACAGAACAAAAATAAAGGAAGAAAAAAAGAAAAGACAAAACAGTGACTATGAGGCCTGCCTCAAGACGCCCAGAGTCAGAGAATACCCACCTACGGATCTTGCAAAGATTGCAACAATGNGTCTATTTTGTGCTCACTGTGTAAAAACTACAGATATTCTAGAAAAAGTTATGCTTTACAAGGTGCAGTATCCTGGCGATGGGCTCTCTTGAGACTGGCCTTATAGGAAGGGGAAAGCAATGCAAAACAAAAAGACAATTTAAAAATATCTATTATACTTTGAAACCCCCAGACAGACAGTAATCCCCAAACAGGGAGAGGATTTCAATTGAAAA
>JABWIB010003595.1:9412-21217 GCA_016617825.1 Platyplectrum ornatum
TTCCCGGACATTGTATAGTCCGGGGACAGCACAGCTCCGGACCCCGGACGCCATGTGCGATTCCCGGACGGTCCGGAGTAAACCCGGACGGGTGGTAACCCTAATAAAAGTACACTTATACCCTGTTCACACAGACTACCCTGGTAAATCTGTTTTAAACGAGAAGAGTTTTCAGCTGTGGATCTGACCTACCCTGGTAATTAACCCTGTTCACAGTGCTAAATTACCCTGGTAATTCACAAACTACCCTGGTCTTACACTGTTCACACAGAACCAGGGTAGTTAGTAATAATTTTAGCGTCGTTCACACAGAGCACACTACCCTGGTAGTTCATTTAACCCGGGAAATTGGCTGAATTACCCTGGTAATAGCTTTCGGTGTGAACGGGGTATAAGGGGCGCATCATTTGTAGTATAGTGCAGCCCTTTTTTAGTTGGTCCTGTATCGGGTAACTAGGTACAGTTGGAGGGTCAGAGTGGGTCAGATCCAGACTGTGGAAAACACAATGGCCTAAATTCACTCAGCAGGGGAAGTTTGCAGGGGAATTGAAAAGTGGGAATGTTTCCCATAGCAACCAATCAGATTCAAGCTCTCGGTTTAATTTTACATACTGGAGAATGTACACTTAAATCTTATTGGTTGCTATGGGCAACATCCTCACTTTTCAATTCCCCTGCAAACTCCCTGCTTAGTGAATTTAGGCTTTGTTTTCCCGAGCCTGGTTTCGGAAATGTGTCCGTAAAGTAGAGTGCTACCTAAATTGCGTTATTTACGCATTTTTTGTAGCAGCCAGAGGTGGCGTGTGTGTACGCGAAGTATGTATGGATGGAGAGGGAGGTAGGTAAAGTGTACAATAAGGGCTTGGTGAACCCTGTATGTACCTCTGCATTGATTGCTTTTAAGTCTATTGTATTTTACAATACAGATTTGTGGATTCAGCTGGAATCCAGAATCAGACCTTCGCTACTGCTGTGGTCAGAGCTCTGGCGTAGTAGTGGAGACCTGTATCTGGTCCTGTGCACATTTGCTGTGCATTGCAGACTAAACCACATACTATTTGTTTATCCGAAGCTTTTGAGCATATTCTAATATGAACAATACAATACTACTCTTGTTGTCTTAGTAAGGATATATTTCATTTAGTTTGCAGTTTAACAAATTCACTTTTAGTGGTCACAATAATGACAAGTTAGTTTTCATCATTATTGAAATATTTTAGAATATTTATATATTTGAAAGCAACATTTTTCACTGTGAATAAATGCGACCGTTATTAACATGAGATTATAAATAGACAAATCCTGAAGCCAAATATATTTTTCTATATATCATTTGTTAAGCACCAGAAAGCCTGCCTTACAGTTTTGCTTGCTTACCAAAAAAGTACAGCTATTTAATCATCTGAAGACAAAGACTAAATATACAGAGTAAATTAGTTTCCTATTATATAACCTTGACTTTGATTTAGTTCTTTACAATATATAATCAATTTGAAAATATTTGTTTATGTATTAACATGACTAGGTTATAAATGTAATTTAGTAATCTTCTTTTTTTCTATTAAACATACAGCTGTGTTTATACTATGCAGGGACCATTAGCTTTTTAACTATGAGTGTTTCAGGATCGGAATCTCCTTGTCAAAAACCTATTGTTTTTTTGTGTCTCAGAAAAATGAATGACACTTAATCAGTTTATTCATAATTTAACAAATAAAACAACAACTCTTTTATTTATGAAATATCTATTTTGGCACTCATGTAGAGTATATTGTCTATAAAATATATATTGTTGTTTCTAAATGTCAGTGGATGTTTCTTCAGTCTATGCTATGACCACATCTTTAATAATCCATAAATGTACATGTTTGCAGATATATCACATATCTGGTTCGCTACTGCAACAACACTTTTCTTTTTAGCAGGGCTGTCACAGACAACAGAAGCATGAAAGAAGATCAGCGCCAAAAGAGAGCTCCATGACAGATAGGTTTAAATTTACTAAGATAAGTGAGATAAGTGGGAATGTTGCCCATAACAACCAATCAGATTCGAGCTCTCTATTTTATTTTATATACTGGAGAATGTGAGCTTGAATCTGATTGGGTGCTATGGGCAACATTCCCAATTGTAAATCTCACAGCTTAGTAAATTTAGGCCATTGAGTTTGCTGATAGTGTAAACAGGTAAGTATTTCAAATCCCTTTACCTAATTGTTCCTTTAATCCTCCCCTTCCACTTGCCAAACCACTCATTCCCTCAGCCTAACCCCAATCTTCCCCTCTCCTCTACTTATCCCTAACCTTCCCCTCCCACCTGCCTAATCCTTACCTTCTCTTGCATAGGACAGCTCTGACAGCTGTCAGCATTATGAATGGTCATGGTAAGCATGCTACTCCATTAAAAAATATATTTTTACCATACAATGTAACATTTAGCTGTCGCAGTATCTATGTTGAAAACATGGCTGTCGCAGCTATGACTGCATCTCCATTATCACACACATGACCCACAGAGGAAACAACCTGCCCATAGAAGTTGTGATTTATAATGGTGGGTCCCTTACACTATCCAGTCCCCTACTAAACTCAGGTGTCCTCCCTCACCTGCTGCTCCTGGCTGTCTTCTGTTAGCACTCATTACTGGGCAATAGAGAGTTAACTTGTGGACATTAATTCACTTAACTCATACAGGAAGTACCCATTATGAAATATATATATTTATGTATTCACATTTAACATATAAAGTCATATGTCAACAAATAACTGTAAATATAACTCAACTGAATAATAAAATACCCAGCATATGTGCCAGAGTACGAATATACAAAATTACAATACTAAAAATTAGAATTTGAGTACAATTTAGAATAAGGATTTATGGCACTAATTCAATTCCATATATAATACAAATTTACAGTGTAACATGATACTGCATCCTTTTGTATAGTGTAATCCCAAAATAAATATGAACATATGGGTCTGCATAAGACCCTGTGTATGTACAATCTTCTATACTTGAAATTATATCACTATGTGAATTCCACATTGGGCATTAAAATAAAGCAAGTTATTAATAATAGACCTAACAGTTTTTTAGTTGCAGAAAGTTATAGCAAGCAATGTTATTTAAAAATCTTTGTTTTTAAGCATTAACTGTAAATGTAAACTTTAAGTAAAATGTTCTAGTCTTAAATTATTTTGCTTTAAAATGTATCTAGAGAGAATTACTAGTATAATTTCATTAAACTTTGACTTTCCACAGCTGTCTGCTGCTTTAATATTTTATATCATGTCTTTCTTCCACCTGTTTCTAGTCGTCAAAACAAACCAAAAAAATATGAATCTAATCTCTTAATTATACCAATAAGTTAAGTTTCTTTTTATTAAACAATAACTGTTTGTTACAAACATTGCTATAAAGTAAAGAAGTAAATGTCTAAATAAATGTTACAAAAAATATCTCAAAACAAATGTTTTAATTATAATTCAGAATGTATCTGACTAGCAACTGGATTCACAACTCCGCAAATACATCCCTTTACCAGCTGTGTGTGCTTAGAGAACACATACTGCTCCTACCCACCCTGTGACAGAAATTTCAGGTTTCATCCCCTTTTAGTTATATGCAATGTATGCCCAAATGGAACACTACTTTTGGACCTCTTGATATCTATCAATATCTAAGCAAATCTGGAGGTGTTGTCAGATTTAAGCCTATATTTACTAAGCAGTGACATTGAAAAATGCCATTGACATTGAAAGTTGCCCCTAGCAACTAATCAGATCCACGCTTTCAGTCAGATGTCACACAGAAATGCATAGATGAAATTGTGGAATATATAGAAGGCGGTTGTTCCCCATTCTCCAATTTTATTCTTTATTTACGTTTGCATTCAGCCTGATTTTATATATATATATTTATATATAATAATGATGCTCAACAGAACCGCCAACATTTCAGTGGGTGACTTTCATCAGGGCAGCATTACAGCATAATGAGACAAAATCACAAAACAGCAACAGTGTATTCAATATATATATACACTATATATGTACTGTACACTACATACACACTACACACACACACTCACTCACCTCTCAGTCAGTTGTATCTTCTCCTGGGCCTCTCTGACAGCAGCCTCTTCACAAATGCTGTGAACACAGTCACAGGGGCTCACACTTCAGGCATTATATTGAACTGCAGGGACAGTCCCTGCATCATGATTGTCCCTGCATCGTGAGCCAGAGACGGGACCACAGTGAAAGGAAGTGGTGGTGGGGTGCTGTGGTTGCAAGCAGTTGCACCCTTTGCACCCTCCATAGTTACGCCACTGCTTTCAGTTACATTTTAAATCCCCACTTTTCAATCGCACTGCTCTATTTGTGCTGCCAGCTATCTGCTTCTGCTACCCTTGCTCCATTCCAGATCACGGAACTGCCACTCATCTTGGACTTGTTACAGTCATTCAGCCGGACTTGACCAGTATACTACACTTCCTGAGCAATGCACTCCAGTTTGGATCTACTAAGAACTGTCCACTGTGCTTTAAATCACTGGAATAAATCAATGAATAATACATTCATCTGACCATCTCGTCTTCTTTGCAAAGATCTCCCCTCTGGTCTCCCGCTCAAACCGCATTCACCATCCTCTTCAAAAAAGACAATAAGACATAGTTTGTAAAACTTAGTGAGTTTAAAAAAGAAGAGCAGGGAAGTGGCTATGGGTTGTCATGATTCATTTTTATGGAGTATGTTGACCTGAGAGACATATAGGATGTGAGACTGATTTTGGTCTTTAAAAATTCAAACCTCCAAATTCCTTAAATACAGAAGTAATTTCAGTGGTAGAAGAAACATCAAATATAGCAAGATGGCAAGAATATTAGTTTTTATTGGAACAGAAGCATTGACTGGGACCACAAAACCACCACAAAAACAGGTGTTCCTATTGGTTGATAAAAATGTAATGTTAAGAAAATCAGTTCAGATAATGTGTAAATATTCTTCTCTGGCAGATCATGCCAATCTTCTTCCCAATAATATTTATTCTGCACTTGTGTTTGCCCACATTTTCGGTATAGCATGTAACTTCATGGATACATAAGAGTCTTGGGACATGTGGTATATTTCTTTTTTGATTGAAACTATACTTCTGGTCATCCAATATATACATAACACAAAACTTTGTAGACATCTGTAGACATGATTTTTTTTTTATGTAATATTTCCCTTTAGTTAATGTCTTTATATCACACAAGTCAATCACTTAAAACATGTTTCTATAGAGTCTCCTTCTGTATAATGCTTCCCCTTTTAACGTAGGACAATTTACAATTTAACAAATCATTAAAATTAGAATAAGGGCTAAAAAAAACTTGGTGATTTGATGATTTATTCAAATGTATTACACCACGAGGCACCTGTTTTGCACTATATATAAATTTGTTGAATTTATATATAGTGCTATATAAGGACCAGATGACTTTTTAGTGACTTTCTGCTGGCCATTAATTTGCAGCAGTTTAGTTACCAGACAACCATAATATTGATAAGAGTACTAATTTGAGTACACCATAATTTATTAGATGTTGATTTATTTATGCTTGAGACAGCCCTTGTATTTTTTCAATAAAATCAATTTGTGAGCTTGTTGTTTCAATGCTTTGACTTGATCATATGTCCCATGATAAATGTAAATCAGAAGCTGCTTAGACCTGATGATTCATAAAGCAATCTTGCAAACACAGCCAAAAATATAACATTTGAAAATTGCTTAAATTACATTTCTGCCATTATCTCAATTTATGGTGACACTATATCTTGTTGCACAATATTACACCTTATTTGAAATATCACTTTGCCAAATAGATAACTAAATTGCATTTACATACCTTTATGTATTTTTATGTGTAAGCAGGAAGCTCAATTTTTGCATAATTGCCTTCTCCTTCATTTATAAAATATGTTCACAATAAACCATTGATCGAGAAACATGTAGCAATAATTTAGCTTAAATTCTTTTCACTACAGAGGTGAAAATAAAATATGCACAGCAATTTTGTTGCATGCAGTGATACATTGAAGGTCATAAATATATACTTCAGTTATACTCACTGTGTATTAAATGTTAAATATAAAGCATTTTTTGTAGTCATTTGAGCCTGATGGAAAGTTAGACATACACTCGATAGCACATTTTAGTGGGCATACACATATGCAGCTGTTAATACTAGAACACAGTTTATTGATGTGACTTACATTTAAAGGGGACTTTTGTGGTAGATGCAATAAATCTACTGTAGAAAAAATGGGCTGGATCCAGCAGTCCAAAAACAGGAGAATCCAAGATAGGTAGTAACGTCTCATGAATCTTTAACCTCTCACAGTATATGTATATATATATATATATATATATATATATATATATATATATTGTCAAAGCCCAAACCAAAGAATCATCCATTATAAAATAATTATTAATATTGTCTGTATTAAATATGTAAAAATTAACAGAGAGAAAATACCTATTTTATTTTATTTTATATTCATGTACATGGTCATTGCAGTGCAATGTTTAGACTCGTTGGTAACAACATTTCTTATGCAGCGATACATATAATATCTAAATCAAATAGGACTATAAACAGTTATGGAAGCAAATGATTTATGGAATCAAAACTGTATTAAAGTTATTCTGAGAATGCATGAATATCAGGATGCTCCAGGCAAACAGACTGTTTCTTCAATCTACATAAATTGGGAGTATCTGCAGGCATATCATGTTTGGATTGTTTACATATGGACACTGAAACCCTTCTACACCTATTCATAATCATAAGAAAAGTGTTTTACCCAAAACATTGATCTGCAATGGACAATGGAATGCTGAAAACCAATAACACCTACGACCTGCCGAAAAAATTGGAAATCATGATTTGCATTCAAATGGACAATGGAAACCCCACACCCTTCTCTGTTATACTCTGTTAGGAGACAGAAGTCTGCATTTTAATTGAGTGACCTTTTCTTTATTCAATAAGAACTGTCACCAAACCTACTGTAATTAACATTCTTTTGAAGTTGGGATAAAAATATGTCTTTAACTGAATTGGACAAGTCAGTTAATGATCAGGATGCCTCCACACCGGACCTCTGCTACATCATGACCCTGGATCATTCAGGATGCTGGCCTTGCAAGTATTGTGTATTATGTCCAACTCTGACTCTGTCTGTTATGTTCATCTAAGGTATATGGTTTACACTATTATGTCTATTATTATGTCTGGTATATAGGGTATGGCCTATTTAGGTATTTGTTTGTATGCTGGGTTATTTTCTCTCTGCTTATATCTGTATTTTGGGTGCTGTCTCTCTCCTATAGTAATGTTTTTATGTACCTATTTCTTATCTGTTAAACTTTTTTGAAGGTATAATTATTAAGTTGCTTTGTTTGTGATTATAAATTTTATTTGAATAGTAGATATAACTTTTGGAGCCGTATCATGTCTCAGGAAATCTTTTTATATATTATAAGAATTTCACAATATATAAATATATATATATATATATATACAGTCCATTGAAGAGGATAATTGCGAAGTATAAAATAGAGCACATAAGCAGATAATGCAGATATGTACACTAAAAATGCTATACATACAATCTGAGTGCATGGAATGGTACTACTTGTAAATGGCACAATAATACAATAAGTGATAATACACAATAATACAATAAGTGATAATCAAACTAAATACACAAAATAGGGACAAAAACTAAGAAGGCAATAGTGTTCATATATGTGAAGGTACACCACTATTGTCCCTAATAATATAGTAATAATAATAATAATAATAGTCAAAGATACTAAACCATCATATTCTTATGTAGCCCATACTACAATTCAAGGACTGAATGGCCCTGCATTGCTCGGCTATATAAGCAGCCCTTTGTGGGAAGGGTAGCAAACAACTGGTGGCTAGGTATTTCTTGACATCTTGCCACAATCTCACCACTTTGAGAAATAACATCATTGACCATATGCCTGGACCTCCGTATGGAGGCAACTGGGAATTAAAGCTTCTTTAGCTGGAAGAACTTTTAACATATATATATATATATATATATATATATATATATATATATATATAAATAAATATTTAAGATATCATTTGGAAATTCCAAATGATCTGATTATTATTCCAGATAAAGAACAACTGTCCCAGATAAAGAACAGTGTATAATTGTTCTTTATTTTTAATAATGAGATGTCATAATTCATGTTTATTATACTTTATCTATTTGAGCTAACAAAATTAGACAGCCTCTTGATGATTCAGTCTGTTCTTTATCTGTATATGTGTAGTCTAATTCTACTTTGCTTCAATTGTTCTATTGAACAATCTGTTCTCCCACAAGGTGTTAAAGCAACATTATGTTTCATATAACTTTCTTATTGCTCTTTCTTGGTTTCTTGAGAAAAATGATATCTCCCATCTGTTTCAACAACTTTCGTGAACTGACCCAAGTCCTATATTTTACCCTTTCCAATCGGGCACTTTCTGACAAAGTTTTACTGAATTAATTTTAGGCTTTTTATAATAGACACATTCTTTTATGTAACATTTCTTATGTAAGTTCTGATTAAAATATGCAAAACAATCAAGTTCTAAAAGATGAACTTTTTATAGACTTTACTTTATTAGTATTGTGCATTTAGCCAGTATCCACAGAGTCTGGATTCTAAAAGCCTTATGGTTCCATTTATGGTACTGTCCTCTGCTTGTACTCTAAATTTGACAGACATAACAGATATTTGCAGACCACAAGTATTTTTTGAGATCTTGACTTGATAAATTGATGAAATGCAAATATTTTGCTCTAAAAAAAAAACTCTTAAATCTGGAGAAGAAAAAAAAGCTTTTGCACAATTGAATAAAAGTTTACTTCTACTGGAAGCATTCACCACTGCAAATTTAGAAATACATATAGCTGACTGGTAAATGTCAGCTTTATCTATTTTGGGGCAGCATGGATCGCACTCATGCTAAAAATGCTAAAGTTGTGAGTTTGATTCCCAGAAAAGACCTTATCTGTGTGGAGATGTGTATGTTCTCCTCGTGTCTGTGTGCGTTTCCTCCAGTTGCTCAGGTTTCCTCCCACACCCCAAGTGTACTTGGCCCTAAGTAAAAATCATTCATAATCTCCTTTAGAATTTAAGCTTGTAGACATAGGGTCTCTTTCCTATTCTGTCTGTCTGTCTTCCCCATTTTATGGTGCTGCACATATAATTACCTAATAAATAAGACTAATTATTATTATTATTATTATTAATAATAATAATAATGTTGAAAGGAATACTACAAGCATAAATAATGCTAAATCTCAAACAGCTGCTGGCAGTGCAGGGACGGTTTGGTAAGGCTGCTGAAAAAAGAGGGTTAGGATTAGGGTTAGGATGCGGGGATGGGATGATTTACTTTAGGAAGGGGAGGGTTAGTGATTAGGACTTATGAATCTAGCAGTCGGTGTAGCGAGAGTCGTGAAACTCCTACTTTCAGAAATTCCTCTGTTGGTGCTTCTCCAGTTTCATGGTTTCGTAGCCTACGACAACCCTATCAAAAAAGGACTGTGCGCGGCGGTTACCCATGTTAAATTTTACCATAATGAAGATGAGCTGAGGTGTAAAAAAAAGTTAAAAAACATTGGGTTTTATAATGTCTTTATATTTATTATTTATATTTCTTATTGCCCCAATAGGAAGGGGA
This sequence comes from Platyplectrum ornatum, assembly GCA_016617825.1. Taxonomy (NCBI): domain Eukaryota; kingdom Metazoa; phylum Chordata; class Amphibia; order Anura; family Limnodynastidae; genus Platyplectrum; species Platyplectrum ornatum. The sequence goes on from JABWIB010003595.1 coordinate 19,185, forward strand.
TACATCTTGCCTACATAGCACAACTCAGCCGTAGGAGAAACAGTGGTATGATACTGATTTTATCATTATATTTATAGAATATAAATGTGTTCTTTCTTAAAGACAGATAATTCTGCACTTCTTTAATTTATTTACAATCACAAATGATGGGCTTTATCAAATGCAACATTGTTATATATAAAACTATACATTATGAATGCTGCAGGGTGGCGTCAGGACCAAGGCAGGAGGATAGAGTGTGTATTCCAAATATGCATAAAACAGACAAATAAAAAAAACAAGATAATTAGCTTAGTGAATGATCACACATTTTAAACATGAGTTTATTTTTATGCTGAAGGTTGATATATATTTTTTTTCATAGCTATTACATAATTCACCAATGAAATAAATATAGAGTATGATGTAATCTAAATCTTTACAACATAACATACATTTAAACAACTTTAAAAAAGCTAAACATACTGTCAAATGACCTGCGCCTTTCCTTTGCACCATCCTGTAGAGTGCAAGATTTGGGAGGAATCGCTGGGACTCTGACTTGCTTCTGCACCTAATTAAATTATTGTGGAACACCCTGTTCGCTCACACAGAACACACAGATACAGACACAGGCATGAGGACTGTCCTATAGCTGACTTTCTGTGATTACTGCACATGGACAGAGCCACTTCCCCTTATTATTACCAGGCTTTTAAATAGCATATTATGTTATGCTTTACAACTGTATCATATAGAATTGGTGGGGAAGGGGCCCTACCCGCAGGCTTACATTCTAAGGAAATTGATATATATAGGTACAGTTACACTAGGGGCAATTTAGTCAGCTGCCAAATCTCTGAGAACTTAAAAGGAGATAGCCTAGCAATTAATAATGAACTTGAAAAAGCATTGCATAATAAAACATATAATCGTAAACATAAGTGTAATTACATACATTTAAAAATGTTACTTTACACTTACAATTCAAATTTCAGATTTGTTTATTTTTGTCTCCACAACAACTAGCTTTTATATAGACATGCCTGTAAAAATAACTTTCGGTTACCAAGTTTCATTTTGTGTTAAGCAGCCAACTGAGATGTAATTCAACAACAACTGGAACATCAAATCCCTGTGGTGAGATAATTAAATAACACAAGTATTAGAATTAGAAACCTATTTAAGATAATGTTTTTTAATTGACGGCAAATAGTTAGAGTGCAATATACCTAACAGCTTAACAGCTAAAATATTTTACTTCCCATGCAAAAACAGTATAAAGCAAAAACATGGTTTTGTGTTTAGAATATTTGAACTGAATTAAGCATTATTCATGCACAGCAATACTCCCTTACAGTGTATACACTGTAATGGTTTTAAAACTAAAATCATTGGTTGTTTGGATTTCTATAGCAATATCTTTATTCTTTAATTTAATAAGGATAGATTTTTTGCAGCAATGTGAAATCAGAGCACATGAAAGGGTCTTAACACACTACATTTAAACTTTAAAATACAGGAAATATATATTGAGAGAGTACAACCTCCATTCAGACTTATTTAGTATTGATTACTTTAAAAGAGATCTGGAAACTCAAAATTGATTCAAATGAAAGGTCAACATTGGTATCAATGCTTTGCTTTAATTTCCTGTTTTTATATGTATATTTTTGTTATTTCTCATGTATGATTAATGAGTTTTATTTGAAGTTTGTTTCAAATTGTAAATTAATTATCACTATCAATTATTATTCTCCTTTTATGTATAATCTTATTATACAATTATTATTATTATTAACAATAATAATTAATTATTATTATTACTATTAATAATAATGACAAATAATAATAAATTAGGTTCAGAAATTCCCACACTTAAAATGCTGCCTGATTGATAGAAGTTAACTGCAAAATAAAACCCGCTCACTTGGGACCACAAGTTAACCCCTTTACGACACAGCCTATTTGGTCCTTCATGACCAAGCCCTATTTTACACATCTGACATGTGTCACTTTATGTGGTAATAACTTTTTAATGCTTTAACTTATCC
>JABWIB010003595.1:28711-44871 GCA_016617825.1 Platyplectrum ornatum
GCAGGAGACCAGGAAAGAGGAAGGAGAGGAGGGAACCAAGGGAAGGCAGAAGGTTGGGAAATGGAGACCAGGAGGGAAGGCTGGAGGAGGAGGCTAGAGAGACTGCTGTGGAGACCAAAGGAACAGCAGGAGAAGGTGGCAGATGGAGAGGAAGAGAAGTGGGAGACCTGAGAGAGGGGCAGCAAAGAGGTAACAACCGGAGAGAGACTGGGCAGACCGACTGACAAGGAGCACGGCAGCACAGGGGGNGAGGGACAGCTGACGCTATAACCTGCAGCGTGGGAGAGACGCTGCAGGCTTATGAGGACAGTGGCAGCCAATGGCAGGAGGAGCAGCAGACGAGCCCCCCAGTCAGGTGACCGGAAGATCGCGTCCCACTGCTAAGGGACGCGATGCAGGGAACACCCGGAAGTGACGTCCTGTGCTGCGTCCTGTAACTAGGCAACAAGCAGGACGCGGCCAGGCATGGGGAGAGTCACCGTCACCGGACCCTAACACTTATGCAGATCTCTCACATTTATATTTGGACCATAAATAAAACCAAGTTGCAGCACCTAAATCTATTGATATCATCTTAATTATATTTATTTGGACTTGATATGTATAATTACTTTTATTACTATTTTATCCCGGGGGCCTTTGTTATGTATTTTCTGAATACAATATTATTATTAACTATGGACCAGATACAGACTTGAAAGTACAAACATAAACTTATGCCTGGCCAAAACCATGTTTTGGTAAGTAATCGCTTTGTAAGTATTGAAATGATTTATTCTGTAATATTTGTATTGAGCACAGAGTTAGAGAGGAAAATGATATGAGTGTTTAAATTGGATTCCCTGTGTCATGAATAGAAATTTAAAGTGTTTGTTTATAGGTTCAGCGTGTTAAACCATTATCTACTGCTGTGACTAATTGGTTAGTTTACCAGCCTAGAAAGGAGAAAGCTAAAATTCTTGTTTACATAAGGATAATAACTCATCATGTTAATCTATAATTACTTTCCAGGATTCAGATTCCTGAGAATTAGAATTTTGATTGCAATGCCAGGTTGTTTCATGAATAGGAAATTTTAAAGCCAGTATAGAAATAAGTGAAATAAATCAATGTATTAAATAGCTTTTTAAATTACGTGTACCTTATTGTTGATTTGTATTAGGAGAAGGAAAATAATTTTCTAACGTTCCAAAATTAGCAATACATTATCACCTTTTCTTCTTAAACGATTGTGGAAAAACCTTTACATTTTTTGAGTGATATACCGTAAATGTGTACATTCTGATTTTGTTTAAAGACCCACATGATGCCCCTTAGAAGATAAAGGTTCATATCCTGGAAGTGAGTACCTCTGTGTTTACTTTACAGTCTGTCAAACAATATGTCATCAGTGGGTTAGCTTTTCTCTTTCTATAAATCTTGGCGTATCACCAATTACCAGGTGAAATATACAAAACAGATGGAATGCCAATAAATAAAATAAAATGTCTTTGGTAAAGTCAGATATATCAAACAGCTTGACGACCGCCATCTTTCTATCACTGTCTATTCTCATTGATAAGTAATAATTAAGGGGTTATTGAGCAGTCACAGTTTTGAGTCTTGTGCCTATAAATTAGGTGAATGGGATTATTTTTTTTAAAGAACTGTTACAAAGTCAGTTCAAAACAGCAGTGTAAAATATAGCTGTTATGTATTTGTGTTCTAGAATCAAAAGAAAAACTTTCAATTCAATTTGCAGATGGTTTGGCCAGGTGCAGTGCTGCTTCGGTTTTATTTGTTATTTTTACAGAGTTGACTTTAGATATGCTTATCTTAAACAGTGGAACAATCCTCTATGATTTTTCTTTCAAAGAATCTTACTGTCAAAAAATAAAAGATAATACATATAATTCATTAAACAGGGTTATATGGATGGAATACTGCACATTTCAATATAAGAAACATCTTTTGCAAAATAAAACTCTGAATGTGTCTTTATGCAAGAAATTATTATGACAATTTAACTATTTACCCATCACCTTCGAACATAGGTATACTGAAAATCTTTTCTAGCAAACAGACCAATAGCAAGATGCTGTCCAGGGGTGTGTGTTGTAACTGTCACTAAACTTTCAGCATTATTCAAAAAGCTAGCGTAGTATTGTCACATGGCCATTGGGCCAGATTCAGAATATTGGGAACTCATGATTTAGTTAATTAAGGACAAAACCATGTTGAATTACAACTTGCACTTGCATCATCTCTAAGATGACGCAAGCAGAGAACGTATCCCTTGCTAGAGTGTAGATTTAAACTGAAACTCCCCTTCTGTCATTTAAATATGTGATCTAGCAGACAGTTGCGCAAGCAGGCGGATTGGCACCTGTGACCTACTTGTTCTCTTGTTCTTTCGATCTGCAGATCTGAAACAGACCCTCCCATATACCCATACCCGTGCAGATAATGATATCTGTATACCAGATCCAGATTTACATACTATTGACTCACTGAAGACATCCTCACGAGTGGGCAAAACCATGTTGAATTGCAGAGGAGGTATTATTAGTTGAAAACAGTATTAGAGCTGAGAGATGATGTTTCCAGTCTAAGTCTATTAACAGTGTAACAGTAACGCTGGTCAGTATCTGTGTGCAAAATGTGTGCAATTTTTGTGATGGACGGGTAGGCTAGGGTTGTTCTTCTCCTAGCACCAAGTAAGGCTTGTGAGGTTCCCATTCAGTATTTATACAGATGAATCCCTACACCTAGAGCAATCAGCATCTGACTGTTTGGTACAATTTTTGTGAGGTCTAAAATATAGAATATTTATCAAAACTCTTTAAAATTATGTCATTTTTTCTCTACCAGAACATTCAGAACACAAACAGTCACAGATGCATTCGGGTCTAGATCACCTGCAATTGCCTGCAGTGTAAAATGAAAGTATTCAGCATCTGGCCTGTACTGGCACATTTTTCTCAGCTAAGTCCTGCCCCTTGTATAAGCCATCCACCCATCTGGAGCCACATTTTTCTTAAATATATTCTCCTCCAACCCTTCCTCCTCCATACTCACTTAAAAATACCCACTTGGCATGGATTCAACCCAATGCATTTCAAAGATTATTATGTTTATTTTCTAAAGAAGAATTGTTGTATTAAAATAATTCCCTACTATAATGCTCCTCAACAAATATAAATTGTAGCAGATTGTATTGCCTCCCATGCACGTTTAAATGTTGTTTCCTCCTATATTTCTCTTTCCCGCTTAGTTCAATTTATCTGTACAATATTTATGGCTTGCAAATCTTAGTGGCTCATTATGACTTATCCATGGTGATATATGTAACTGGATTTACAAGCTATTATAAAGTCACCATTCAATAAATATATTAATAATATGTCAGACAGCAGAGTAATTATCTCAATGTCTGCTTCTCAAGTAAGTAAAGATTTAAATTGGGGACAAAGTTGAACACTATGAACATTACAAATAAAAATTAATCATCTGCTTCTGGATCTAACTCTCTGCTTTCTGCATCTTTAGTAACTTTAATTAACACATTGATAAATTCCTTGATTGATTTAATGATGTGATAATTGAAGGTCATGAACTGGTTTAAAAATAAATGTAATAAATCTGTGATGAGTAAAAACGCTTAACAATAAATACTGTTTCTATAGAAAAGGCAAGGATAGGGTTAGTCTAACATTACAAAACAGTCAGAGGTAATGATCTATTTACATTGACATCATACCTTATACTAGTTTATGAATGCAGGCGGATGACATGTAAACATTACTTTGTCACTGCAATGCATTTGAATGTGATTAAACACATCAACTGATTAGTTGTGTGTGTCATCTGACAGTGAGTTTTCAATTAGTGAAAATACTTTGATGCTTCCTACTTCTAATTCCCCTTTTTTATTTGATGTTACTTTAATGTTTAATGTTACCAAAGTTTAACCTAGAGGACCGGGCCTGCCTCTTGTTTGGCAATAATCCTTGGCCCAATAATCCTTGGGCTACCCAGGCCCCACCCTTTTTTTGCCAGTACCCCAGAAAACCGGATTGTTCCCTTATCGGCACAAGATGCAGGGGGGTGTGACAGTGGGACTGTCCTTCTGAAATCGGGACAGTTGGAGTTATGCATAGATAACTCCAATAATATATCGGAAAACAAAAATGAAAGCAGTGTGGTCTGATTTAACCTTATGTGTATCAAAATGTTGTAGCATTCTCACATAATTCTCGATGATTCTATGCCTTGCAGTCAGGGCCACCACCAGGATCACCCGGGCCCGGGCAGCCGGTCCCCTCACATGACAGCCGGTGGCCGGGCGCTCTGTACTGGCGTGCCGGCCGCTGCCGGGAGTTGGGGGGACGGCCCGGCCTGGGACTGTAGGACCGGCTGTCCCCCCCTGATGGTGGCCCTGCTTGCAGTTATGTCCTTGTTACCTAGCTTTCTGGTTTAGGTGAAATGAATGGTATTGTGCAATGCTGTTGAGCTGGTCCCACTCCCCTGCCCACCTGAATTATGGTACGTCGGTTTGGGGACAGTGGCGTAACTACCCAGGGTGCAGGGGTTGCAATTGCTATGGTGCCATGGGGCCTGTCAGAGACAGTTAATCAGTTAGATAGTCATGGATCATTAATTAGTCGTCTATGGAATGTTCTAAACTTGTGTAGGACAGTTAACCAGTTATATACTCAGCTGTACACCTAATGACATGTTCTACACTTGTTTAAAACAGAGGTTCCCAAACTTTCTCACTTAAGGCACCCTTAGTGTCTCCATAATTTTTCAAGGCACCCCTAAGACACAATCATTTCAAATATTTTAAGTTTTTGAGTCAAAATCATGTAATATCTATTTAGGTAAGAACAGAAATACTTCAGGGTGACATCAAATCTTGTGTTGCTCCAATACAAGACATAAAATTGTGTTCCTAAGTAACACTAGCAATGATGCACCATATCAGAAAAAACATTCCACGGCACCCCAATGAGAGCGTCACGGCACCCCAGGGAGCCACGGCACACAGTTTGGGAACCACTGGTTTAGAATCTTCCCTAAACTGTGTATTTTGTTCTTTTCTTCATCATGCAGCTGTTCTCACTGCTTTGAGCTACGGCAGCCTTGATCCTTTATATGTACAGTGTGATGGGGATATATATATATATATATATATATATATATATATATATATACACCTCAACACACCCCCAACCACCTTTTACAATTTCCTATTTGGCAGAGACATTGGGGGCCAAATTAAAAATTCTGCTATGGGGTCCCCAAATTCTAGTTACACCCCTGCTTGGGGAAGATTTAAATCATACAGTATGGGATGGATTTGGAGTGATCCTCACAAGTCCCTACATGAGAGAAAGGTCTGCGTGAGATCGGAGTTCTTGCGTAGACCTGGATATGGTCAATTGATTTTATATAAGATCTGTGGACACTGCCTTAAACTTTCTTCACATTTATCACTAAAATAAGCATGGTGCAGAGGTCTGGATAGTATGTAATAGTATGTACTATTTAAATATCTCCCACCACCACATTGCAAACACATTAAATGCAATACCCTGTGCTTCACCCACCACTGGAACCATTTACATTACAAATATGGATCTGGGTGATGCTTAACTCTTAAAGATTTCTCATCTACTTTTTCTTCTTCCACTTTTTCTACTGCATTTAAATGTGCAAGATGTGTCAAATGACATACTGGATTTATACCAGATTCAGAGCCCAATATGACACTGGACATGCACATCTGTGTGTTGGGTGTTGTGAATGAACTGCATATGTGCCAAGCATATGTTTCTTCCTGCTAGGAGACCCATATGACAGGGCTTGTTGTGACATCTGTATGCCTAAATCTCCATGGGTGCTGGCATGCTAATGAGGTACAGTGGCCAGTATTAGGCTCAAAGGCTGATCCACATGGAGCACTTAAGAGTGCTTTATGGACGTGAATCGCGTCCACAGTCTGCACGTGCACATGAAATTGATATTGTATACATGCTATTATTGCTATTACTATGATAGACATAGGTCATATACTAATTGATTTGTTTTTATGCCCATTGGTCATATCCACCTGTTTAGGAGTAGTGAAGGTCATAACAAATGACTGTTACAGTAAATATAGGCTCATTGGATATACTTCCTTAAAGACACCAGATGGAATCAATGAGGAGCTTAATTAAGCATGTCATCTGTAGAGAACTCTAATGGCCTATACATTATACATACAGAAAGAGACACCTGCCTGTTTTTTTCATTATAAATATCATTTGTTTTTAGTTACTGGCCTAAGTAATGTACTGTGAAAGCCATCGGTGCTTGCAAAGTATTTTGCATTTATTTCCTGCTTTTTCTCTGTGTTTTTTTAAATGCCATAGAACATTTGTCATAGACATATAGACAGATGCGAATTACTTTGGTTACTATAAAAATTGCTACCAAATGTGCTTAGCATGTCACCTTTAAAGAATAATCTATTCAAGATATAAAGTCATTGGCCTGGATCCAGCATTATGAACTATTGAACTTACGAGCGAATGTGCAAAACCATGTTGCAGGGGAGTTAAATTTCATTAGTTGCAAATCGTATTAGAGTTGAGGCTTGAGCCAAATAACTGTGTAACAGTAACGCTGGTCAGGATCTGTGTGTAATAACCAAAAGTAAAGTATTCTCCCTGCATACAAACACTAACATTTATTTTACCTCCCACAAAATTCAAAATTGTTTACATACACGCTACAATAAAGTAAGCGTTTATAAGCATACGCTGTAGACTTCTATAAGTAACCCATTTAGGAACTGTTTTGGTGGAGAGTCACTAATGGCTCAAAACATTTTTGTGGCGTAAGCAAGGCTTCACTTTTGGGACCGCTATGGGAAAGGATGAGGTCCTTGCATACACCATGAACACCATGAACACCCATATAACAGTCTATGCTGCGGAATTATGGTTTACCATCCAGCCACCCGGGTTTTAGCTATTTCCATCCCGTGGCAAAACTTAATTTGTGCTTTGGAATGAGAGTCACTATATCTCTTAGTTGTTTTATATTGTGTATGCATTTTAGTGATTCATTTATCTTTCATTTATTAAGGGCATAATTTCAACTTCATTTATATTGATTGTTGTTTTGTTTGTGTTAATAATACATTTTGGTAATTTTTAAGCTGCTAATTTGTTACTTTATTTTTATCCCTTCCCTCACAGCTAAAATGTTGTGAACCATTAGGTGACCTCAACCAAAACGGTTCCTAAAAGGGTGACTGATAGGAGTCTACAACAAATGCCTACAGGCATTACTACATAGTAGCATTCCTTGTGTGTATATATACATGGCTCCCTCACCGCTGATATATTTTTGTGTGTACAGATTTACAATGTTAAATATAGTTTAAATATATGTGATATCTTAAAAGTCCACATTATTTTCCCAGATGGAAGAATATTTACCAGATGGAAGAATATTTTAAACACTTTAATAAGACCATAATGTAGATTTGCAATAATGTCATTATGTTTACATGTTTTATTTGCTATGCGTGAATGGAAAATTGTACATAAAATTTTTCAGAAATGCTATACATGTCTATACATGTCATAGGACTGGATCCTAGCTACTGGTTACTGATTGCCACTGTTCCAATCCCGCAGTTTAGTAAATATAGGCCCTTACTATATATTTATTTATTTATTAACAGATTTTTAAATAGCGCCTTTAGATTACGTAGCACTTTACAATTTGAACAATCAATAACACATGACTAGGGGGTGGTAATATGGTAAGCTTGTCTGAACAGACGAGTTTTAAGGGAGAACTTAAAAGTTTGGATAGTGGAGGATTTAACCTTAACAGGTTAGGAAGATTATTCCAGAGAGCAGGTGCAACCCGGGAGAAGTCCTGTAACCAGGAATCAGAGCATTTGTTTAGTGTAGAGGAGAGTTGTAGATCCTGTGAAGATCTTAGAGAACAAGCTGGGATATATCTTGAGATGAGTGAGGATATGTATGTGGGTGCAGTGTTATTGATGGATTTGTAGGTTAGCAACAAGATTTTGTATTTAATTCTGGTACATTGCTGTGCATACACCTACAAAAAAAGTATATATTTGGACCCAAATCTTTTCATGTATCATGAAAATACATACATTAAATAATGCAACTTTCTTGTATTTATTCTAAAGCATTTTTATTAATGGTGCTGTATATATGAGAATTTTCATGTACAACTTTCTAGCTAAAGAAGCAAATTATAGTGTTTAAAGGTTACTTATTTTATGTCCACAAAGTTGCACAGGGTTTATTTATTACAGAATGTCACTGAAAAGGCTAATTTAATTTGAACACCTTCATTATGATTCTGGGCCAGAAGGTCCAATTTTTGCAGCCTAGTAAATCAATGTCTGGCATGAAAAGTAACTGTTTATGCATATAATACTAGTAATATTTATATTCATATATTGAAAACTGTAAAAAGATAAAATGGTCCAAATCTAGATACATTTACAAATATGAATGATCATTTTCACTTACCTCTTTTCTTGCATTTCAAAATTATATTATCTGTGAAGATATAATATTTGTGATATTTCTTTTTAATATACTGTATTTTATCCAGAAATAAAACAGTAATTCCCACCATTGCTTGCTTATTTTAATTCAACAATTCTTCTGTTGAAGGACTAAGAGCTAAATTTACTCAGTAGAGAGATTGCAGAGAGAAAAGTGGGGATGTTGCGCATAGCAACCATTTTAGATTCAAGCTGACATGATCCAGTATGTAAAATGCAACTTTTCAATCTCCCTGCTTAGTAAATTTAGGCCTAGGTGTGCAGCACTGTTTTCAAGACAATCCTCCTAAAATTTTATTTGCTTTCAATTCAACTTGTTGGTTGTTTTATACATATACTGCCACAATGTAATACTATTGCATCTACTACAAAAAAGTACTGTACTGGGGAATGACATTCCTAGTTAGTAACTGTGATACCCTGAAGGACTCAAATTAATCCTCTGTTGTCCATTACACAGAATACTAGCCTGATATTAAGATTCTACAGATCCACAAGATCCACAGAAAAGGAGGGGTTAGCAGAATGGATAGCGCGTGAGTAGGCATTAGTCGTGTAACAGTTAGTGCTGTGTGACAGTTGGTGTTGCATAGTAGTTGTATGGAGAGAGAGAGAAAACTGTGCTTTGTTGTTGGTGTGGTGAACTGAGGGGGTGAAAGAGATGTCATGAGTGCCCAAGCGTATGACGTCTTGAAGGAAAAGCTGTTATTGCGGATGAGACCAGACTAATGGAGCCAACAGTTCATGATACCATGCTGCCTGAAACCTCTGGAGGGCCATGGAAAGAGTTAGTTGCTATGCATCACTAAGAACCATTCAGCAGGTAGTGAGTCAGTGGCCTGGGCCACCTGTTCTGTAACCAAAGTGACCGACTCTGAAGGGATGGAGCATAGACTAATCCGAATATCCCCGGCAGGCTGAAGTTGAGCCACAAACAGCTAAGCCTGACCCCAGGGTCTACAAAGTGTAACCAGGACATGCTGGCTATTTCACCATTTCTGCTACAACAGTTGTTCATAGAGGAAACTATAAAAAGTTACCAGTTACAGTGTTCCTAGCCATAACCTTTTTTATATAAATGCATTTATATCCTGGTGTTTGCAAGACTCCGCATCTACCTTACAGACTAAAGATAGTGCTAAAGATTGAGTGACTCTTTATAAATGTGGCTCATGTGATGAAATAGAGAAAGTTAGAATCCTGTATTGCCGTTTACCAGGAACTGTGAAGTTGTTGTCTAAGATACCTGTTAGTATATTACCTATTACCATAGTGTGTTATATCATTTGTTCTGTCTTTATACATTTAAATTGTGATTTAGCCTAAAAGTATCTGCTGGTGTGTTAATGTCTCTCTATTCCCAAGCTTCTATTCCAGGATCTTTATCCGGGAAGAATTTGAATAATGGTTGCAGAACAACTCACCTGTCAGCACTGGTGATTGGGTCCTTGGGTCGGTGATCAGGATCTCTACTTTATTCATTAAAGTCTCTTGGTGTTATGGTTGCTGGTAATAGCCCTGGGGCAGGGCAGTTTGAACTGGCAAACAACATTGTATAGATAGGATTGAACTCATATATTTACCCTAACAAACATATAGCAGTTCTAACATAGCTATTGGTTCCCCTATATATTTATATACATATATGCACACATAAATTTAAATGCTATACAGGATTAGAATTTATACAAAAATAAACACGTGACCTTTAATTATAATTAATTATCTCACTTAAATGCCTTTTTGTTTGCTTTGTACTTTTCTCTTACATGATAAAGATAATTACATTTAAGAGTGGCATTTTAGAAATTCTTCTAATAAAATGTACTTTTATTCCTTATTTAGTATTTTTGTTGTTGATTGTGTTTTGAATGCTGAGTATGTCATAAGCTAGGGTAACCTTTTCATTGCTGTTTGGGGTACTTTTTTGAACAACTGACCTTTTCAGTGTAGCTTACAGTGGATTAATTAATCATACCATTACAGCAATTTTACTGTTTGAGTTATATTGCACTTAGATGTATATTAATGCAAAATTCAGTTTCTTGTTTCATTTTTTTTTTATATATAACAGTTTACCTACACCACAAATATATGACGTATTACTAGATGTATTTATTAATTCATTAGATAGAGTATTATTTTTATAGGTTTTTCTCAGGGAAACAGATTATATTTTATAACTTAATGTTTATGATATGCCAAACAAATACACACTTTAGAGCAACATACTAGTATTTCTATTGACTATGGGAGGAAAAAAGACAGATGTCCACTTAAAGTTTTAAAAAACATACATACTCTACACCAAAGTTATGGTATCTATTCACTATGTCAAAGTCATTCAAAGCAATATGCAAACATTGGACTTGATTTTGAATCTGCCTTCACATACGTGTCCACATACGTGTCCAGAACCCTACCTTAAATGACCATTCTGTCTCTATATTTCCCATTGTACGGCGCTGCAGTTTGTAGCGCCTAATAAATAACTGTTAATAATAATAATAATAATAATTATGAAGACTCACAGGGCTGTTTTACTTTCAGAAGGTGTATATAAATTAATTATGTGCTATTTCTAAATGCAAAACCCAAGACAGCATTAGAAACGGAGACACTTTTATAGAGACCTAGCACTGACCATGCACTAACCATAACCATGACCATGACCATGCACTAACTCCAGTGCTGCAGTTTTAATGGACAACCCAGATGATGACTGAATTTTTTGTATTAACACAGGCTTGATGAGGCCCTGAGGAGATAATGCCTAAATTAATGTATTTTGTATTTAAAAGACTCATTAAGGCTGATTCCGGCAGGCTCGTTGATGGCTGCCGCACGCTGAGCTCCGTGCCTTCATAACCCTAACCATCACTTATTTGCATTTTTATCTGGCTCTTTGTTGCTCACCGGTGCAGTGTACCACCTAGTCCTCTGGACGGCTGATGGAAAAATATTTATCATCCACCATGCCGCCCAAACAGCAAAAGAAGGTAGACAGTGCAAGAGCTGCTTCCAAGATGGTGGATCCTGATGCCCAGGTGGAGGACTCAGAACAGCCCACAGACTACCCTCTTCTCCCTCAACGCACTAGAGGGGTGACGCAGCTCCCCGAACAGGCACCCGCCACTGTTATGTCCTATCCAGATGTCGTTAAAGCTATCAATGACTTTATTGGGCCCCTTTTACAAGCCCAGGAAGCACATGGCCACCAAGAACTCTCTTCAGGAGTTGATGGAATTTGTGTCCTGCTGCATTCTTGCGGTGGAGCAGAAATAAGGCGACATTTTTCAGGCTACCACATCTCTGCAACACAGTTTCCAAGCTGTAAAAGGACAACTTTGGCTGAAGGTAGATGACCTGGAAAACAGGCATTACTGGCCTCCCAGAGTACCTTTGGGAGGATGCCCTGTGGGAGTTTCTTGCTTTTACCCTTCCAGAACTGCCCCATATCTCTCATGGTTTCCGAGATTTAATCATCAAGCGGGCACATAGGTTGTGATAATCTACATATGTAAATAACGTGGCGACGGAAGGGCAGGAAACTGCTGTTCCAGGACTATTCTGCTGAAGTATCCCGTGGCTGGCGTGGTTTCTCCAAAATCTGCACCTCCCTGGTTGGAGCTGACCGGCGGTTTGCTCTTCTCTTCCAAGCACGGCTATCTTTACCGAAAAGACAGCAAATGTCAATGGAAGATTCTGTGGATGCGGGTCATGGTGATTGAGGCTTGCTCAACTTTACAGCTCGTGGAGACTGTCTCTGCCAAACGGACCCGCTCTACTGGTCCCCACTGGCATTCCCTGCTTTATGTGTCCTGCCTTGGGATACCTCCATGGCCCAGTCTCGGATGTTTTGTGACCTGCCACCTTGGGACCTGAGCTCTGACCTTCGTTTGACTCTTCCTCCTTTGCTACTGTTCCTATCTCCTTCTGGTAGTCATATGTGCCCTGTGTCAGGGACTTTCTCTTTAGTGTGTGTCCCTGTTTTGTGCCCTGGGACTCTATGTCCCGAGTTACAGACCTTTGGTTTTACTGCAGACACTGCTCTCTTGGCCGTGGCCTGTGCTGGTATGGTTCTGGTTAACATTTGTCCCTCTAATTCTGGTTTGTCTTTACCAACATCCCTTTCTGTCAATTGTCTGTTTATATATTCTGAGCTCCAGCTTTGTTTCCTACTACTGCTGGTATGCATGGTACTGCACATAACGAGACACCCAACCCACCGCTGTCAACACCATCATAAAGCACAATGAACACAAAAAGAAAAAAAAAGAAACACACCGCCCTCATTCATCATAGTAATATATGTATTTTTTCCACCTCACCATATGTAAAATGCCCATACAATTTACTTACCTACCCGTGGTGACCGAACACATAGTATACGGGTTGCATATGCCTGTCAGCCTTTATGTTGGGAACAGTTGTGCACGACACTACCATTTTTTGGTGTGTCACCCCCGCGCTCCTTGTTTAGCTTTACTCTTGCATTGCTCAGGGTTCTCAGGATTCTCTTTTACTGTGTTGGTCAGGGAGATCCCTTGTGCCTACCTATAGCTTTATTTTGTTCCATGTACTGTATACCTTGGGGTCTGGTGATTTTGGTATTTGTGCCCAGAGAGTGTCTATTCTTATTATGGGAGTAGGCGACTCTATGCTCAATGCTCCCACCCTGGAAGTCTCTACCACCCTTCTTGGATTACGGGGAGAGGCTCTTGTCCTCTTCCCCATGGTTTTGTTTTCCCTCCCTTTTCTTTTCTCTCTTTTTCTTTTTTCTCTCTTGTCTTTTCTTTTTCATTTCTTCTCTTTTCCATGCCCTTTAGCTCTTTTCTATGGCATTGATACCTCAGTCTATTTTCCTGCTTGTCCTGCTTTGTTCTTTTCTGATCCAGCTGACCAGTCGTGATGGTATGTTTAAGGGTCAGTTCCTGGAATGTGGGAGGATTATATTCTCGCATAAAGCGTAAGAGGGTACTCACTTATATCTGGAGGGCGGGCCTAGACCTGGCGATGTTGTAGGAGATTCACCTTTTGGCTAGTGAGGTGACAAATTTGGATTCGCAAGGGTTCCTGGTTTTATCTTTGGCTCCCTACTCCTCCTGGGCTCAGGGTGTTATCATCCTCATTAGGAAGGGTTCACCGTTTACATTAATTCTGCAGCACCTGGCCATATGTAACCTCTATACTCTGAATGTATATGCTAAGGATTATTCGTTTGCTGCTTGTCCACTCAGATCAGGCCTATGGCACCCTGTCCCGGCTGGATTACATCTTGGTTTCTGACTCCCTGCTGCCTTCCGTCCGGTCTGGAGATGGAGCCAATAGTGCTTTCTGACCATGCCCTGGTATGGGTTCAGTTACAATGGGGTCAACCCCATAGTGGTATATGCTCCTTGTGTTTCCCTTATTATTTATCTAGCTCTCTTACATTTCAGCAAATGTTGAAACAGCAATGGACTACATTTATGTGGAATAATCGAGCTCACTCGGATGATGCTTCCCTCCTTTTAAAACAGTGCTCAGAGGCTTCATTATTTCATTTACAGCTGATTCTAACAAAAAACTGCGAACTAAGTATAACACCTCCCAACAATTACTTTTACAATCATCCCGCTCTTTTCAGGCTTGTACCTCTTTTGCTGGTGGCTCGTCTGGAGGTATCTATCCCGGTTACAAAGTAAACTTGGACAAATCTGAAGTTCTCCCCCTGACAGGTGCCTCTCACATTCTTTAAAATCCCTCATTACTGGACCCTTTAAATTGGCCCATAACCAATTTAGTTTGCTGGAGGTACAAATTACTTCATCGTTAGGCTCCCCGTATGCTGCTAACTTTATGCCAGCAATATGTTCTCTCTCCTTTAGATTTGGAGAGAGGATCTTTGCTCCTTACTCAGTAGCCTCTCTTTTACATGCCTCCAAAGGTCCCGCCTCTTATTTTCTCCCATATCCTATTCCGTCAAACGTTTAAAGCATGGCTGACCATCAATTGGAGATGTAAGCAATCTCACTATTATGCCCTACTTTTTATCCGCTTAATATCAGACCCGTTGACGGTCCTGGATACTCTGTTGTCCTTTCTTCAACTGCATATGTTCCATATCTGCTATTTAAGTGATGCACTCCTTGAATTTCAGGTAGCTATATACGTAGAGCATGCAGTGTCTACAGACGCAGTCTTGGTGCTTAACTGCCATTTTGTTTTGTACTTGGTTTTACACCATGAAAAAATATTTACTTTTTTATTTTTTTCTATGGCCATGTGTAGTAGCTGCATTTATCAATCCAGATATGTGCATACAGGTCCAGTCTAATTCTCAACTTTGGATCAGCTTCATAGTGCCTAATGTTTTTCAGGCCCAACAAGGCCACCAAGACAATGCTCGGGCAGCTTATTTGGACCTGTGGTCTATTGGGAAAGTTCCTGATACCTACCAATCTGCCCTTGTATAACTATGATTTTATCATTTAGACACAATGATCCAATGAAAACTATAGAAGCTTTGGGTAAATAGCTTGACATTAAAAGGACCAGAATATAAGAAGACTAGGAAATTAGCAGTATTACATTGAAAATAAATTGTATTTTCTTACACAATGTTTTTACATAGCCTTATCCTCCTCCATCTTATCTTATGACTATCTATCTTATGGCGCCCCTGTCTATTCCAATTGGCAATAAATAAATACATAATTTAAGAAGAGAAACTGATTTAAATAAAGTACTGGACTATTTATATTTTTTCTACTTCCACTCCCCAATACTCACCTCTCCAGCGTTGATGTCCTACGCTGCTGCTCTGGGTGAGTATTTCTAATGTTTTTTTTTTTCACTGTTTTCTGTTCTGCAGCACTGGGCACAGCATCAAAAAGTGGGGATGTCCATAGCAACCAATCAGATTCAAGCTTACATTCTCCAGTATGTAAAATGAAACTGATAGCTTAAATGTGATTGGTTACTATGGCCAACATCACCCTTTTTCAATCTCCTCCAATCTCCCTGATTAGTAAATTTAGGCAATAGATTTAATCAATACACTGGATTAAACTCAGTTGTTTAACTATTTTTTAAAGCTAATTCAATGTTGCCTGCTTTAATATTTAATTACACATTGTGACTAGGAAAACACATCAAACTCAAAAGACAGAATTAAGCAGACTTAGGATGTTTCATGCATGTTATAACATTGTGCATGCCCAAGGCTTTTCTATTCATAGGGAGATGTCAAGGAAATGCAGTCAAGTGGAAATAAATGAACATATGAAGTATTTTACACTTTGGTCAAAGCTTATATCACGTGATCACAAACTTCTAACAAATAAAATTATAATTCTTGACATTCTTACTGAAATTCAATACAATCGAGTTTGGGTACAGATTGGATGATACACCAGTTTAACCCCTTTAAGACGCAGCCTATTTGGTCCCTAANGACCNNGCCCTATTTTACACTTTTGACATGTTACACTTTATGTGGTAATAACTTTTTAATGCTTTAACGTATCCAACTGATTCTGAGATTGTTTTTTCGTGACATATTGTACTTTAAGTTAGTGGTAAATTT